>CM067360.1:116031339-116104393 GCA_034401795.1 Chaetoderma sp. LZ-2023a | reverse complement strand
ACGACACGACGATGTTTACTACTACTACTACTACTACTACTACTACTACTACTACTACTACTACTACTACTACTATTACCACCACCACTACCACTACCACTCCTACTACTACCACTACCACTACCACGACCACTACCACTACTACTACTATTACTACTACTACTACTACTACTACTACTACTACTACTACTACTACTACTACTACTACTACTACTACTACTACTACTACTACTACCACCACCACCACCACTACTACTACTACTTTTTTTTTTTTTTTTTTGAAAAACCGACGCTGACGCAGTCGGACAAACTTCACGGAGGAACTCCTTTAAAAAGGCTTGCAAACCCCCAGAAAAAAACCTGGTGAACTAGCAATCTTGATTAATATTACACCAAAACAATGATAAATAATGAGCATTAATACAATCTATAAATACATATGGCTTAAAAAGTATAGATACAAAAGAATAGGCTGATAAAGCTCCGATAGCAAAACAAAAGTGGGCTGATTCTCTAAAGATCAGCGGGCATAGTAGCATTTGGGTAGTATAATACATATAGTCGGCAGAAAAATTCCAGAAAAATTAATGGCGCTCTTGTTTACATTTTCAATTTACTTTATTGTAAGGTTTTGTAAATTACCATTCAATCCATGTGTGGTAGTAGGCCCGTGTGGCGAGTGCAACTATTCAACAAATGAAAAGTGACTCGTCAATCAATGACAAATAAGTCAATCATTGACGCCAGTGGGCTGAGTCTTTAAAGAATAGCGGGCGTAGTAGCATTTGGGTAGCATAACATATATAGTCAGCAGGAAAATTACAGAAAATAGATGGAAATAGATGGCGCTCTTGTTTCCATTTTTGATTTACTTTGTTGTAAGGTTTTGTAAATTACCCGGGAACAAATAACCCTATAAAACTCTGTGCAAATTCCTAAAATTACCTGGGACAATTTTATAATTCAATGGCAACTTACTTTATCGATTGATTATTAAATTACCCCAGTCTGTTTATTTGTTAACATGAATTATTAAACATAACAATATCAAAGTGCAGACTAAAATGAATTACATGACACAGATTAATTAAAAGACACAGATAAATCAGCTGTAGTAATTAAATGATTTAAGCTAGTGCAGGCTCATTTATTTTTACAGCTCCCAACTCTATTGAAACTATGTTTGTTTTGCACCATATGTCCTTGAATACTTTTTCTTTACCATGCTGCTTTAATCTAAAATATTCGCAAGGAATATGATTCAGCATTCAGTTGAATGCCATATTTTGCAAAGGACGGTAGATAAAGTACTGCATTGTTATAACATATATTACTATTGCCCCACAATTGCTGTTCTAGTACTTACTTCCAGCACGTAGGTGGAGGCATGTATCTGTCAAATATTTCTAACTCCTTAACTTGATCTTTAAACACATCTGGTATCATTTGGCTATTCGGAGGTGGCTTCTTTGAGGTAAAAACATGCTCCGCCAGAAATGGTTCTACAATTCTCTCCATGAGAGCTCGTGAAACACATGCTCACGTCTCATCTGATGTAATAAGATCATCCAAAAATTTTAACCTTAAAGAAACACATTTCACTTTAATATCAATTAAATCAAGTCCTCCTTCTAACTTAGCATTATTGAGAACACGATGGGAAACTAAATGATTCTTTTCTTCCCATATGAATGACAATATCAACTCATTAACCTCCTTTTCTACATGTTTTGGCATGTGTACAACAGATGCTGTATACCATAGCCCAGATAATGCCAAGTTATTGACAACAAACACTCTACCAAAGATTGAAAGACGACGACGCTTCCAATTTGCTAATATTCTCTTAAGCTTAGATACTCGTTCATTCCAATTTTGTATTGTATTCGGTTTCCTGCCAAAATAGATGCCTAAAATCTTAATGGTATCATTAGACCAATTGATTTCAAGTGGCTGGTCATTCCGCTCTTTCCATGGCCCCAAAAATAATCCTTTGGATTTTCCTTTATTGATTTTCAAACCAGATGCATTTTGGAACTTTTCTAGTACGTGGTTTAAAATTGCAAAATCATTGTTTGAACTGGTAAACACAGTTGTGTCATCAGCATATTGTGACAGCTTAAGTGGTCTATGCCACGAATACATATGCCTTGAAAGTTATTATTTTGCCTCAATGGTATGCCAAGTGATTCCATCACAATAACAAATAATAATGGCGATAGGGAACACCCCTGTCTAACCCCACGTTCTAAGACAATTTCTCTGGATAATTGATTGTTCACTAAATAGCTACTCTTGATATCCGTATATAAAATCTTTACCCATTTAATAAAGTTTGAGCCTAACCCAAACGATTGCAATGAATTAAAAAGAAAATCCCATTCCACACGGTCAAATGCCTTTTCATTGTCCAAGGCAATCACAGCTGAAGGGATGCTATCCTTCTCAACCAATTGTATAAGGTCTCTTATTACCATGGTATTGGTTAGAATTGTCCTCCTGGGTACAGCACATGTCTGCTCTGTTCCAATGATTTCTCCTAAAACACTACCTAGTTTCAATGTTAGTGCTCTGGATATTATTTTGTAGTCTACACATAGTAGAGAAATTGGTCTGTAGTTCTGAATTAGACGTCTGTCACTTCCTTTATATATTAGCCTTACGTATGCCCTAGCCATAGTTGGTGGTAAATGGCCTTTCTAAAAAATTTCAGTGCCCAATTCTTCCATTATTGGACCTACAAGGTGCCAAAACGTTTGGTAAAATTCAACTGGAAGGCCATCACACCCCGGTGATTTTTCTAGTTTCATACCTTTAAGGGATTTAGTTAAATCTTCTAGTGTTAAGGGTTGATCACAAAATTCACTGCCTGTGTCTGACACCTTTTTGTCTATATTTGCTAACAAATCCAATTTTGCATCTTCATCAATTCCCTCTGACTTGTACAATGACTCATAGTAATTGCATACAATAGTACTCATTTCATTGTTGGTAAAGACGGTTGAACCATCCAGCATGTTTAATGAGCACATCACCTTATCTATTGCCCGTGCTTTTTCTAATGTGCAAAAATATCGGGTTGGCTTTTCCCCGTCTGCGTGCATCTGGGCTCTTGCTCTAATTTTTGCACCCTCAAACTCATATTGTTCTATATCTCTTATTTTACTTTTAATTTTAACCAGTAATTCATAATAATTATCTTCACCATTATTTACTTTAGCATTAATTTTCATCAGTGATCGATGAAGTGTTTTCTTGCGTTTGCGTATTTCCTGTGCTTTTCTAATAGCATACTTTCGGGAAACATACTTTAAATCCAGTTTTACATCCTCCTACCATTGCAATGTGCTCTTATATGATGCTTTCCTATTAATCCAATGTTGCCAACAACTCTCTATATTATTCTTATAAAATTCTTCTCCCAACAGTGTTGTGTTTAATTTCCAAAACCCGACCCCTTTTGTTACCCAGTCAGCATTGGCAAAGGCTACACAAACCATGTTATGATCGGAGAATGCAACTGGCTTAATATTAACATCTCTCCAGTACCCTGTTAACAAACTATTCACATAAATTCTGTCGATCCTTGAACCAACTTTACCATCTACCGAAAAACATGTAAGATCTTTACCATGAGGTTTTGATATTCTATAGGTGTCAACTATATTTTCATTATCACATATTTCTTTTAAGAGTCTATGTGATGTATCAGTATAAGTTGAAGTTGCATTCCTGTCATTTTTTTTGTCTATGACACAATTAAAGTCACCACCCATTACTAAGTTTTCAGTGATGTTATCTATTGCTGTTTTAGACATCTCCTTAAAAAAATTACGACGTAGTTGATGAGATGCAGGTGCATATATACACAGCAACGTGATACGTGTTTGTTGTATATCTAGAGTGACTCTCACCCAGCGACCATTTGCACCTGATACTGAAGAGATTATATTTACATAGGCTGAACAACGAGGGAGTATAACAATTGCTACGCCTGCACTATTATCTTGAGATAACGAATAAAATATTCTGGATCCAGAAATCTTTTCTAAATTATCGTATGATTCTGACTTCTGAATTTTTGTTTCCTGTATCAAAGCAATGTCAATCTGCTCATTTTTCAGAGTCTCTAGTAAGTGACGTTGCTTTATGTCACTATTTAAGCCTCTACAATTGAGTGTGCAAATTAGCATAAAAGGTAATAAAATGCTGTGTAAAACCGCCATTATTAAGCTAACTAGATTTTGGTTTTTTCGACCCTCTCTTAGACCATTTACCTATTTTACTCACAAACGCTGCATTACTTAGCTCAACTTTTTCCAAATGCTTATATTTTAATATATCTGAATCATGACGCAGATGCCTATATTTAACACCATTTGCCGTCACATATGGAACTAACACCTCTCCTGCCTCTGACCTGTACATGACCATTTCATCAGGTGATTTAGAACTCTGTGTTTGAATAGATATATCAGATTCAGCGACTGACATATTATCATCTTCTATATCACTTTCCTCTATTTCTGATTCAGAACTCTCTCCATCTTTCTGTCGCTTTGTTCCACTCAATCGATCCCAGACACCAATTACTTTCTCTATATTATTTAAATCGTCTAGATTGAGTGTACTCAGTGGAAAATCAAAGTTAGTTTCAGTATCTTGCGACCTGAATTTTACTTGTCCTAAATTAAAACTCTCTTTCAGAGGGTATCGATCATCATCTTCAACTTGTGTGGAATTAGCCTCTCTGTCATCAAACTTGGATTGACTTGTTACTGGAGTAAGACTTAGCCCCTCATCTAGAACCTCTATTTCATCGCCTGCAACTACAGCGATTGGATTCTTAGTTTTTTCCCCATGCTTCTCATTAACATGGACTTCAGCTACAATCTCAGCAACTACTGGTTCGATGACATTTTCCTTAGCAACGTGCTTCCCATTAGTATGGATTTCAGCTACAATCTCAGCAGCTACCGGTTCTATGACATTCTCTTTAGAGACAACTTGCTCTGCACTTTTATCAGCACCCTTTTTGACATATTTGTTCTGCGGGCATCGCCACTTAAAATGATAAGATGATCCACAAACTAGACATTTGTTTTTGTTAGGGCAATCTGTTGCAAGATGTTCTGTGCTTAAGCAGATTCTACACTCTTTGATTTGCCCCCTGTACCATAATGGCAAGATAAATCGACCATCTATGGTGACCTTGCTTGGGAGAGGTTGTTCTACCTTTTCAAACCAAATTCTTCTGATGCCATTTTCTAAGGATCGATCAAATGGATAGGTCTCGTGTTCTACTTTGTCCACTTTGCCATACTTGATCAATTCAGTGATAACCCGTTCATCTGGGATCTCTAATGGAACCTTCATCTTGACTAATAGACGATCAGAATCTATTTCCTCCACATTACCCACCTCACCCTTCACGACAAGGACCTCGTCGAGCAACTTTTCCTTCACACTTTCATTAACTACGGTGACATTCCATACAGATTTGGAAACATTAACGAGACCTTGAAGGACCCGTGGCACTGCCCCAACTACATCCTTCAACCCATGATACACCTCAATTGCCGAAATACCCCCAAGCCTTTGTCGTGATTTTAAGACTCAGGGTACGCTTATATGAGGTTGCCATGGTGTTTTATAAAAAGAGGAACCCCATACTACTACAATATATAATACAAATATATAACACCAAGACGTCGGGGAAAGAGCTAAACACTAAATAAATAGTGTTCCCTTTTGAAACCCTGACGTCTACCAACAAATATACGAATAGAGAGTACAGTCGTATATTTGTTAGTTTGAACCACTTTCTAAGTGGTTCACTAACACCTAACTGATTAAAGTGGTTTCCTAATGCATACTAACATATTACAGTCATATATTTGTTAGTCTGTTCGAGTTGACCGGGGACAGCCAACTGACTATAAGGATTTATATAGTTAAAGAACTAGGCTTGTGCTTACAAATGACAAAGGAATTAAATCCACTCACTCAAGCGATCTTGCCAAATATAATGCGCTAGCCTACGAACTATAGAAATAGCAGACTGGCGCAGCGAGAAATCTATTGCATTGACCACAGTAAGAGGAGCCCTACTAAATGGCGGAAACCGCCAGCTAAGAGGAATGCCTTTAGAAAATGGAGACACAAAATGCGCTCCAACCAAGACAAGAATTTACAAATTAAACATAAAGTTTGAAAGGAAACACTAATACGAAATATATGTATAAAATTTATCTACAAAATCGCGCTAGAAACTAGCAAATTCGGGCAGCAATTGCAGAGCTAAATAAACGCGTGCGTTCACTTCGACTACTACTACTACTACTACTACTTCCACTAATCATCATCATCATTATCATCATCATCATCATCATCAAAGTTATATGGTCACACAGTTTTCTTTATATGATAAACGAACGTATAACTTATAACGTGTATTTGAGATTTATTCAAACGTTTACGCCATGTTGTACCCTTCCATTATAGCTACGAACACCGAGGATACCCCGGTCAGCGGTCACTTCCGCACCGCACATCGGATACTGGTCGAGGGTAAACTACAAGAATTCGGAGTGGACAATTTAGACGCGCGGATCCGAAACGAGGTAGACGTATTTGTAAGGAATCTCCACCAGACACAATCTAAATCTACGGACGTATCTGGAGTGCTTAATCAATGCGCTCATAATATCATCTTCAGCATTATCGCCAGTCATCGCTACACACACGAAGATGAGGAATTCAAGCGCTTCTGCGAGGCCATCGATGCGATTAGTAAGACAACCGACACAAACTACTGTGGCAGCAACAAGTCATGGATAACTAACTCTGTATTCCATAGGGCAGATAACTCGCACATGGCTGACAATTGTGTCGCGGTTCTCGACGTCATAAATAAACACCTGGACGAACATAGAAGAAGCTTTGTACCTGAGGACATCCGAGACTTTATCGATTCTTACCTGTATGAGATTGACGATCAGAAAGATAATCCTGATAGTGTGTATAAAGGTGAGAAAGATTGACGTCATTATGGACGATAAGATATATATACAAATGTGTACTTATCACGTGTTTATCACGTATAGTAGCGATCAGAAATAACTTAGATTGTTTCCAAATTAAATAGAACGTTTTAGCAATGCCCCACCCATATTTAGTTAAGCTCCACCAACACTTCGCCCGATCGATCCCTGCCTCTCAATTTCCAGAAAAATATACAGGTAATCTGTTAAATATTTTATTTATGAAACTAAGTTGACCGAATGCTGTTGCTGCCCATGACAGCAAAAGCGCCCACTCAAATTAGTTTTAAAGTATTCAACAGAATGTATATTTAAATTGCAAACACATACAATTCGTACAACTGCGCTTAGTCCGTCATCAGTTATGTGTTCGTGACGAACTTAGCTACGTCACTCAAGACGGCATTGATATGGTGCCATCATACACGTCATGTAGTTGATTATGACGTCATATGCTTGATGGATAATCTGGAATCCTCCATTTGATTGGAAGACATTACTGCTGAAGCAGCATTGGGACAAAATTACGACTTGCTCGAGTTCCTCAATGTGTTCACATCCACATCATAGGCTGCCTGTGAGTACATCTATTGAAGACCTTTCCAGTTTTAGCCATGCCCCACCCATCTCAATCTGGGATCCAACTGCACCTCGCTCGTGTTTGGATCGATCGATCTCCGAACTCCCCCATCGCTGTTACACTCTCTGAATCTCAATTTCCAGAAAACTATACACGTTAGTTGTTGAAAATTTTGACGTGCCTCAACAGCACCAGTCAAATTAGTTTCAAAGTATTCAACAGCGTGTTTATTAAATAGCAAAGACATACAATTCGTACACCGTGTCGGACTATTAAGCGTTTAAGACGTACTAAATCGAGTCATCCATGCTGTAATTGATTGTGACGGATGATGGATGCATAAACTGGAAAGGTCCATTGCACAAATTTATTACGACGAAAATGTAGTTGCTTCATGTACCAATAGTAAATGAGGTGGTAAAAGACTGAAGAGCGTGTATCGACAAATTATCCCAAAGTGTTGTATTTAATAATAGACAGTAACTGTTAGGACACTATAGAATATCATATACTCTTCGCCACAAATATTTATGTATACTTGTATATACATTTCTCTTCATTTGTCATGGAAACACACACACACCATCCAATCACAGCGAGGCGCGTCTATTCCGTGCATACAATACATATCAGAGGTAACTTAGAATTGCTTGCAAAATCAAATAAACAGTGGGCCGGATATGTGACAGAAATGGCCCAAGATGTTCAGTTCTGGCAGAAAGCATGTAACTTTGTATATAGGGGTTTAAGACGCGCTGATTAAAGAAAATAGGGGAACAAGTGGCCGGAATAAGCCCCGGCTCAAATCTAAATTCAAAAATATTTCATAGATGTCGAAGTAAACACATTCTATGTTTATTTGTGCTCCAAACACTGATACAATTTACTCAGCATATTTATATATGGAATTTGCCTAATATCTCGTCGTAATAGACCTTTCCAGTTTTAGCTATGCCCCGCCCATCATTATCTACGCTCCATCCACACTTCACCCGCGTTGGGATTGGTCGATCCCTGAACTTCCCTGACTATCAATTTCCAGAAAACTAACAGGTAAGCTGTTGAATATTTTGAAACTAATTTGGCTGGGTGCTTTTGTTGCCTATGGCAGCAATAGCGCTCAGTCAAATTAGTTTCAAAATTGTCAGCAGCATGTTTACTATATAGTAAAGACATACTATTCGTACAACCACGTTTAGTCTGTCATCAATTAAGCGTTCATGACGAACTTAGCTACGTCATCCATGACGTAAATTATTATGACGTCATCCTACACGCCACGTAGTTGATTATGACGTCATATGAGCTGTCACTACATAATTTGTCCATTTTTCAGATATAAGATGGCCCAAATGAACAAGCCTCAAATGTGTACACAGCTCACGATGCTAGCTGTCAATGATATGGTGTAGTTATGCCTCCTCATTCACTGAGTAAAAACCTCCTTTGGCAGCAAAAGATAGAACATATTTGCCACTCAAGCATCTGGCGACGTAATCAAATACGCCTACGTCACTTGTTACGTAACGTCATAATCAGAATGACGTAGTTCCGTCACGAAGACCGAAAAGTCCGTCACAATCTTGTGATGGACCTTTCGGGCTTCGTGACGGAACTACGTCATTTTGACCGAAAAGTTTGTCACAAAGGTGTACGAATAGTATGTCGTTGGTGAATTTGAAACTAATTTGGGTAAGAGCTTTTGCTTCCATAGGCAACAATAGTCCCATTCAAATTAATTTCAAAATATTCAACAGCTTAGCGGTATAAATACCTTGAAATTTTGATTCTGCGAATTCTGGTTTCAAGGATTGAAAGGACTTCATTCAACCTGCTTGAAAAGATAGCGTTGTTTGGATAGAAATGGGCGGGGCATAGCCATAAATGTGTCTCTCTATTTAGTACTAAATGACGTCACTACTGTCCAAAATAGTTTGAACCATCGAAACCTCTTAGCTACCCCGATTATCAACCATAACCTCTCATTGGATGATCAGCATTCGACGGATTTAAATCATTTTATGGCTTTATCAATGAACCTTTATAATTTGAGCTATGCCCCGCCCATCACTAGCTAAACTCCACCCACACCTCGCCGTGTTGGGATTGATCGATCCCCGAATGCCCTAGCTATCAATTTCCTGAAAACTATACAGGGAAGCGGTTTAATATTTTGTAACTAATTTGACTGGGTACTGTTACTGCATATGGCAGCAACAGCGCGCAATCATGTTAGTTTCAAAATATTCAACAGAATATTTATTAAATAGTAAAAGCAAACAATTTGTACAACAACGCATAGACCGTCTTTCAATATGCGTTCGTGACGTACTTATCGACGTCATTCGTGATGTCATTCATTATGATGTCATTCTACACATCACGCTGTTCATCATGACGTCATATGATGGGTGGGTACTCTGGAAAGGTGAATTTTTAACCACCAATTTGTAGCAAAGCTTTGCACACCTTTTACGCGTTTTGGAATTAATTTATATACATTGAAACATGAGTTCTCAGATTCCCAATTTCAAGGGAAACATACAGGTCTCTTGCTGCCCATGCCCAGTCAAATTAGTTTCGAAAAGCTCAACAGAATGTTTGCTAAATAGTAAATCCATACAATTCTATGTAGTGTGACATCACCATACATGTAACGTAATTCAGCATGGCGTTATACACTTGAGCGCCAGATTGGATTCTTTCATTCAATAATCGGTCCGCGATATTGCCGTACACGATGCATACACTTGCGACATATCGATATATTGTATGCCCCGATGTTGGGAGAAGTGTTATGCGTGTGGGTTGAGGGAGGTCCCGAGTCTTGATTGTGAATGGGAATGATGAACTGACACCTATCAAGCTAGCCTAGGCAAACCCAGCAAGGCAGACAAGGACGCATCACCATGTGCGTGTGGTCATATTTGCTCTGGGAAAACATAGCAGCAATGGAGATGCTCTGGCCTCGTCCATCAGTGGTCACAGCCTCTTTGCCGTAAACAATACCTTCAAACACCCATGCCATCACCTAACAACATGGACGGAATACATCAAAGACCAAAAAGCAGAAGCAGGTTCCAAGGCACCAACGACTGTCTTCAACCCAATTTAAGATGTGCTGTGAAAATCAGTGCAAAGCGCTACTTCAGGACTCTCGTTCAAATGGAGGCGAGTAAATAAATCCGTCACACAACCGCCATGCAAACGGACCATCGAGGAACAGATAGCTGCCATTATCATAAACTCATCCAAACAAGGATGCTCAAATTCATTGAAACATCAGCGACCAATGTAATAGGAGTTGTCAAGAAAAACAACAGAGCCGGACGCTATTCTGTAAAGTTTTCTGAACAACAGAAGGCACTATGACTCCTCATCTACTAAAGTGGTCAGGGCAAAGACTGCACAAGGCTACGCCGAGAACGACGTCACCCGATCACTGAACGACTGAATGAACTCACCAACATACAAGCTGACTCTTTGGCAAATAACATCATAACCATAGATGATTGTCGCGAAATATTTACGGCTTTCCGGAAACTGAGAGTTACTGGTCCACGACCATCACTTTCCATGAATAAGACTGAAGACAACTTCATCACGACGCACCAGAGAAAAGCAGATGCGACCACAGAATGTTTTAAGAACCACTTCACGAAATCCAGACGATGAGCCAGTACACTCATTTAGCCCACTACAAACACCAATCGAAACAACCGAGGTTGAGAAGGCACTTAATTCCCTGGGAAACGGAAGTGCATGTGGATTCAACAGCATCAGCAATGAACTCTTAAAGTACGCAGGCGGTAGCATCTCCAAACCAATCTCGCACATAATAAATTCTGCCTTCCCATTGACTCTGTTGGCCCATATATCCTCATCTCGCTGCCCAAGCTCAAAAGGCCTCCTGGACCACTAACAAACCTGCGGCCTATAGCGCTCCGCAGCAGCATCCGGAAGTACATGTCCAATCCGACACTGTGTCGCATCCGTGAAACGATTGACAAATTTCAGGCAGATGGCCTCTCTACGATGCTGTTTATTATATACTACATTTCGGCAACCAGCTCATCTGTGCTAGAGAACTCCGCAGCCTTGGAATTTACAAAACTCGTAGAGGACGTCACTGCACAAACATGCTATATGGGTTACGTACTGATCTAAACGAATCCGGACTGTGTACGCTGACTACCAAAATGTGTGCAAGATATCTTTTCAAACTACTGCAACCGCAAAGCACAGTATATCATTATGATCAACTTCAGATCAAGATAAATTAAGTTCTTTTCTCCAAAAAACTAGAACGTCAGAAATCGCAGTATTTTAAGGGGGTTTATACCCAACTAGTAAATAACAGCCCAATGCAATAATTTATGTTGTATGCATCTGCGCATCAATGGACCTTTCCATTTTTAGCTATGCCCCGCCCATCACTAGCTAAGGTCCACCCACACCTCGCCGTGTTTGGATTGATCGATCCCCGAATGCCATAGCTATCAATTACCTGAAAACTATACAGGGAAGCTGTTGAATATTTTGTAACTAATTAGACTGGGTGCTGTTGCTGCCATAGGCAGCAACAGCGCCCAGTCAAATTAGTTTCAAAATATTCAACAGAATATGTATTAAATAGTAAAAGCAAACAATTTGTACAACAGCCCATAGACCGTCATCAAATATGCGTTCGTGACGTACTTATCGACGTCATTCATTATGATGTCATTGTATACACCACGCAGTTCATTATGACGTCATATGATGGGTGAGTACTCTGGAAAGGTGAATTCTCTTTGGTCGTTTGTTAAGCACAGACCTACCAATCATTTAAAAACTTGTTGCTAAAAGGAAATTCTTAATATGTTAATATCTTTTTCATATCGATGTATTATACGATTTATACCGACGAATTTAAATGTCAAAATATTAATTTTTCTTATAGATTCATTTATGCCATTGGTCATGGTGAATTTATTTCTGGAGGGTACTAAATCTATCAGCAGCACATTGCAGTGGTCGTTTCTCTATCTGGCATTACAGAAGGACATTCAGTCTAAAGTTCAGAACGAACTCGACTTCGTTGTTGGACGCGAGAAGGTTGTATCTTTACCGGATAGGCCGCAGTTGCCATTTCTAGAGGCGACATTGCTAGAGATTCAGAGATTGGCTAATATACGATGCTTCACACCACCTCACGTGGTTAAAAAGGAGGTCGTCTTCATGGGCCATGTGATACCGAAGGACACACAATTGTTGCTTATGATGGGCGATGTACACACGAACGTAAGACAATGGAAACAACCGCATGTGTTCAATCCAGACCGGTTTCTTCCTGACGGGACTATTCAGATTGAAGCTGATACGTTCATGCCTTTTGGAATGGGTAAGATCTGTTTGTGTTCTTTGTGGAATGGATGAATCCGATCTGTCACTCAAGTATATGACGTCTTTAGTAATTACGTCACATGTAGGGTGACGTCACGATCATAATGGACAGAGAATACCCGTCATGCAGCTGAAAAAGTTCATCAAGAGTACGAATTGTATAACCTTGTGAGGGGCTTACTGTTTACTAAACATTCTGTTGAATATTTTGAAACTAATTTGACGTGGCGCTGTTGGTGCCAACGGCAATAACAGCACCCAGTCAGATACCTTTCAAAATAGTCAACAGCTTACATTAATAGTTATCTAAAGATTACTAGCCATGTAACTCTTGAAATGGCAGTGTTTCAAGTTCATGAAAACTACAAGCTTCAAATCAAATTAGTTTCAAAGTATTCAAGAATTCTCCTTACAATATAAAGAATTGATCGTTTCAAATCCATCCCATTGTGTACAAGTATTATGAAGACAACTACTAGATAGTGCTGTCGTAGCCACACGCCATATAATGAGGACGCATAGGGCTAGTTTAGTTTACTATCGACCTACTGGCGCTTTTGTGGTGCACTAGGCGCCAGGTCTCTGCCAAAAGTTCATTAGACAAATTTCATATCCCACCCCCCCACCCCGCCCCCCCACCCTCGCCTCTCTCTCTCTCTCTCTCTCTCTCTCTCTCTCTCACACACACACACACACACACACACACACACACACACACACACACACACACACACACACACACACACACACACACACACACACACACACACACACACACACACACACGTACGCGCGCACATACGCACGCATGTACGCATACACGCACGCTACTCAATAAAATTTGTAGCTGTAATTTAGATAGATTATTAATTAATTGCTTATTCTAGTTATCTTACTACTATATATTTATTTTTGATCATCCGCCATCTTGATTTATTTATTGTATAATATTTGTATGTGTATGGGAGACACGGGTATAAGAATCACAGAAGGGCAGTTCGACCAATAGATGAACAGATAGAAGGACAGCTTGATGGACAGATGGACGGACTGACTGCCCAACTCGCTGACCGACAGCCAGACTGACCTACACTGACTGACAGACCGACAGACAGACAGACTGAAAGCCAGACTAAAAGACAGACATACATACTTATACTAGTCGCGAGTCACAACTAAAATTACTCCAAAGGATAATATAAAATTATTATTTTAATGGTCTTTCAAACCTTAATGTTTTCCGTTCAATTAGCAATCGATACTATGGTGTGTATTTATCCAAAACTATTCCATCATTATTATTTCGTTACAGGATCTCGTAGATGTCCGTGTCGCCATTTGGCGGCCATGGAACATTTCCTGTTCGTTGCCTCGGTATTACAGAGCTTCTCAATACGGATACCAGGGGGCATTTCGGTTCAGAAGGAATACGGGCCTCCCGAACTTACTACAATGCCTGAACAGCTTAAACTTTGCTTTGTACCAAGGTCATAGCAATATATGTGTAAATCAACGTAAAACAATATAGCCCGGCAGTAGGAGAGAAATGTGTGCAATCGCGTCCATACGACGTTTTATTTGGCAGTTTCTCTATTTTGAACATCTACCGATAAAAAAATCCGGTTAATGACACTTTGTCACCTTTGAGCGTTTTTGTAGAATCTAATTTTTTTTGTAAATTGCGCAAAAAAATGATTAAAATGTTATGAGTTTAACGGAAAACCCTCCTTTTAGATACATTTTTAGCCGAGAACAATTTAGTATAGTTATTGTTATATGATCAGTAGCCACCGCTAAAAGAAAGGCTTGTAATGTCTGTTTATTACAACCAATTTTATTGATATTTTTCGATCGTACTTGGTGTCCCTAATGAAATTTGGCCACCTGCTTGGCTTTTTCAGAATTCAAGATGGCCATCAAGGACCGAAATCTATAGTTTGTTATATCTTCTGTTAGACGTAAAGTATAACGACGATGTTAGCATCTTTAGGTGTGTTTTCGAGGGTGGAGAATCCGATTCTGAAGTTATTTTAACATTTCACAGCCATCTCAATGATATAATTTCAAGATGGCCATCAAATTCACCACACAATTGACTAAATCATGGTAAATCACACATAATCAGTTGGAAGCGCAGTAGACTGGTTATGTTGACAACTATAAGTATATTTTCAAGCAGGAGGAATGCAAGTCTGAAGTTATTTTACCATTTGCTGCCATCTTGATAATGTCAATGCAAGATGGCACCAAAATCAGCACATAGTCCCTAATTGTGCGTGTAAAGTAATATATGACAATGATTCTGATTGAAATCAGTGTACGTGTAAATAAAATAATGCTGGCCTTTACAATGGATAGTGGCGTAATATGTTTATTGTGACAAATTGGATGAAGAAAGGACACAGCCGATGTGGCATTATGTGAGCCACAGAGAGCGTTCAAAGGATGGAGACGTGGGAGTACACTGTGGATGCAAGCATGAACCTGACTGGTGGCCTCAAGAAGATTTCTGGGGTTGAAGAGAATGTGCAAATGACCCACAATGAGGAGTCTGCAAGTCGCATCGTTCGAGATGTATATGATCGCCAATCATTACGCTCAGCTCTAGAGTCGAATTGACACAATAGATCTAGTTACCCACGTGACAGGATGTCTGCTCAACATCTGGAGTGGTCGCCTAGCTCAAGCACATGTCAACGTTGACAGTGTTATGGGGATCAGGACTGAGCAGCTGGTTCTTTCAAGGCATTATGGACAGAAGGCATTTCCAGCTCACTTTCAAAACAAGTTGTCACCTTCTCCGAAAAGACAGAGCATCTGATAGTCTGGGAGAATGCTATTATTCACCAAGAGATGATCTACGTTCATGTGACCGACATTCCAGTAAGTAATACGACATCGACCTGCAACAAGTGCTCGTCACGGAGCTGACCACTTGTCCACCATCGGTGTTCCATGTGATGGCCAGATGTGGGTCGCCGACACATCCATCCCAAGTTCAAGTAATAAAGTGAACTTGAACTTGGGATAGATGAGTCGGCTGTTCCTAGGCTGGTGAACTGGCCAGATCACGGAACTGTTGACATGCTCATATCGGGATGCAATGTGTGGCTCTCCATGCGGTCAGCTGAAGCTGATTTGCATCTGCGTTTCGACCAATGTCTCGACTTAACCAAGAGTGGCATAAGGTGCGCCCGAGCAACCGCTAGCCGTGTCTTCCAGCACGTTCTTAACTACTCTTGTTTCAGCTTCTTCTTATAATGGTTAAACCTGCAAAACGGCACCTATAGTGCTCTTGAGTGATGTACATTTGCAGGCTAAGAGAAGACAATTTTGGAAAATTAATCACTGGAATGACTTGGAATGACACTATTCTCGAAACATTTACCGAGCCAGTCATTCCAGTGGTAAAGTTTCAAAAATAGTCTTCTCATGGCCGGTACATGGACAATGTCAACGCAAAAAGTTGAATTTTCTTGAATATTAACCATTTAACGATCAAGCTGAGGAAAACGCGTGGCAACAGAGTTATTTTTGTAAATTTCTGTGGCAAATTAACCACGCATAGTCTTCTCTAAATGGACATTTACTGAGTGAGAATTGCAATTTTCTTTGAGATATCTAAAGCTTTAAAGGGTTAATTGATGTAGGTAGCATTTTGAGCGCTTTGAGGCACAAGAGTAGTTTAAAGTACATCTTCCTACTCGGAATTCGGCGCTCAAAGAACTCGCCAACAAGGCAGAGCTGAAACCACCCATTTTCTAGCAGATCCTAACGGACCTTTCAACTTTTAGCTATTCCCCGCCCATCTCTAGCTAAGCTCCACCCAAACCTCACTCATGTTGGGATCGATGGCAGCAACAGCGTCAAGTCAAATTAGTTTCAAAATATTCAACAGTATGTTTATTAAATAGTAGAGACATACAATTCGTACAACGTGTCGGACTATTAAGAGTTAAAGACGGGCCATATATAATAATTTATGACTTAATAATTATGACGTCATCTTCCACGTCGCTTAGCTGATTATGACGTCATTACTCTGGAAATATCCATTGCCGAAATGATCCTACGTAATGTGACAAGTTAGTGGTTACTGGGCGACAACACAGTACCCACCTAGGTGTCTAAGCTGCGAAAAACGCCTCATCTTGATCCTGCCTCGATGCACAATAAAGCGGATATAGTCATTACTCAACAAGTTGTACCAGTTTCAAAAGAAGATACAGAATCACGAGTTGTGCGGGGTGTGGTGACTCGAACACGTTTGCTTTACTATGTGGCGTGGATCGGCCGGACGGCCACGGACCGTCCCAGCTCAGCTGGGTACGGGACGACCGTTCTGGGTACCTTCCCAGCATGCTCCCTGGGTAGGATAGTACGCGTGTATAAAGCCCCCATATGTGTGAGGTTTCTGTAAAACGTCTAAATTCGTAAGATCACCTGTCAGCGTTGGGAGAGAATGCATACTAAAGTCTACCCTGTCGGTGCACGTAATCACTTTAAATTTATTTAACTGTTCTCGTCATTCTTGGAAGGTCTTACAACCGGAATGAGACGAGGATTCCAAAACTATTTACCTTTTTAAAATCGGACAAGAAATGGCCGAGTTATCCTAATTTGGCTCATTGAAATTATTTTCAAAATGTTTCTGAGACGTCGTAAACACGTGTATGTACTAAATGAATGGGGAAGATGCCTATTACGTGATAGCGTGCTCACTCTTTCTATCGGCACGCTGATTGGCTACAGATCGCCCGCTGATTTGCTGGGCGTCCTGTCTATGACGTCACGAGTAGTATAAACGGAGCGAAAAACCAAGCATCGAGACCACACTTCAGCGAAAGAGAACACGTGGCAGGTTGTGTTGCCAGAGCAGTGCAAGACGTGAGCAACTGCTTACTGACTGTGGTTCCCTGATAACCGGAGCAGAACCTCTCGGATTTCAGTTCTTAGTCTCTGGCCCGCAATCAAACATCCGCATCTAAGTTTTTGTAAGCCCTCGGACGGCCATCCGGGGGCAACTAATTAAATAGAAGCGTCCAACACTTCAGAGGAGCCTTCCTGCGGATGGGCCTCACGGCCCCGATGTAATTTCTCCAGTATGTGGAAGGAGTTGTGAATCTTGGTGGACAGCTCGTCAGATCTGCCGAACCACGCTGAAAAGTGGTGATCAAACTTCCGCGCAGCATGTCGTGTGTTAATTAACTTTTAGGCTGCAGTCCGGGGGCTTGAGCTATGTGGTGTACCATGTACGGTGTACCCAGGAATGTACATGCATTGTATAATTACAAATTACAAAGTACGGAACTTTTTAACATTCTGCTTAATTATTTGTATTAGCTATTATGACTATCTAGTGGGCATCCGACTACAGTCATTCTTCTTCACCATCTTTGAGAGTGAGTCGCATCAACAGTTCGCCTGCGGAGATTTCCCAGCAACTCCAGAATCGTGCCATCTCGCGTTCCTCACCTGGAATTCAGCATCTACAGTCATTTATGAACTTGTTCCGTACCGATGACTAATAGGTAACCATGTAGCTATTGTAGCTATTCATTTCTTTACAGGTACTGATGACTAATAGGTACCGCCCGGTCGTCTGAGACCGCATTTTATAATTTATATCTTTTACTGTAAATATTATGCTTATTTTTGTGCTTATGACTATCAAACATTGCACGGTCCTATGACCTGGTTTCTTATCAATACTTTGATGGTTAGTTACATATCGCAGCAGCGATCCTAGTTACTTGTTTTGTTTATTTTATATAAAACACTAGGACCGCAGTACGCTAGCCTATACTACACAGCAACAATAAATCTACATCACTCCCCCCAGCATCAATTTTACACTGTGGTCACTGTTCATGCTCTCTTTACACGAACGTGAAATGTGATCTACTAAACCTGGCTATTCTAGCTCGGTAGGATAGGTTTAAAAGTCGTTAGGGACAACTGCTCCTTAGGAGACATTTGTGTAGGCCTCTTTTCCAGATGTAGCGGATATGTAACACCGCTCACCGGCTAGATTGTGTAAAATTGGCCAGACACCTTAGGGCCTCTGCTTATATTGAGTGATTGTCTCTTTCTACGCTCCACCAGCCGCAAGACTTATTAATTGTCTGAAACTCCCATCGCCACGTTGGCATAATCTGACTTGGGAAACTATTGGGGTTTCCAAGCAGTGAAGACCAAAGTGTTGATTTCGCATACACCTCCTCTGTGTCTTCGGATACCAGTTAGCATAGATAACCCCGCCAAAGTAGGAAGCACTGCGAAAAGATAATTATTTTTAACTGATTAGTAATCAGTAATTTTAGTCTGTGGACATCCTGAAACTTAACCCTAATGACAGGCAAACGTTAGTTCCCCGGAGCCGGATCTTAAAATGATCCGCCCCAGACACACCTGGTGACGGATGGGACGCAGATCTCCATCTAACTCCGTGCAGTGACTGGGTGCGGTCATGGAACCCACCACGCCCTCGCGGGAAGGTCACTAGAGATGGATATCTGCCTCTTGCTCACCCGCCATGAACTTTTATGCGCTTTTCAAATTGCTTGTGTAATATTGACTTGTCCTAGTGATGTTATATATGGTTGCGCTGTGATATGTAACCGGATCGTTGTATGATTCTGAAGCTGCCACTCCGTAACATGTCCGCTCGCTGCCTTTCTGAGGGAGATGCTCCGGAGGGTGACCTTATAGACATTGAGCATCTTCGCCAGTCAGGCTCATGTGTCAATAGAGAGGTAGAAATTCCTGCCACTTGCAGCCAAAGCTAGAAGACAAATCTAACGCCTAACCGGTAGTTTAAGATTTAGCGGAATGACTGCATAAATAAAAGCGGCTACTACAAATACGGTATCTTGGACCCACATAAGATGAGGGTGTTGAATTCTACGGAAATCATTCACTCCATCTTCATGTAATACAGCGTGCATCATATTAATTATAATTTCACTAGGTTGACTCGCACTACACTTAGAATATGTTTGAACAAGACAGTGGCCCTTTTTGCCAGCTCTCTTGCTCTGCTTCGACATTGAAGGCATTTTCCTGTGACGGAGGCCCACGTAGGGCACTTTCCTCTCGCAACAATAATATTTTTGTTAGGAGTATAATGGTTTATACTAAACTACAAAAGTGACCTCGTTAGGACGCGCCCTTGTAGGGTTACCTCACGGATATACAAGGATCGGTGAGGTGCCTCTGACGAATCCACGTTAACAAGACACCAACTTAGTTCTATGTACTGTATATTTTCTCTCTCGTGCTAAAAAACGAGTACCATTGTTTGCATAGTATATCTTATTTTTAATTATCATGTCTAGACTCCTAAATCGAGTCATGGACTGTCATACCAGTGACACTAATAGTTGGGATGAGACGGTGAGGTTCAATCTCGGCGGCAATGGTCGCACGGCCCTACTGGAACGTTATCGTTCCATCAGCTCTAGAAGTCTGTCTTTGTACTTTTCAGAGATTCGCGATATGGGATCCGTAACCCTGGGAACCGTAGCTAACCAGCCTTCCTGCGCGAGCTACAACTAAACTTCCACTCGAGCGAGAAGCTCCAGTTCTCCCTGGCATCATATGACGTCATAATCACCTACGTGACGTGTAGAATGACATCATAATGAATGGCGAGGCGTGGGTGGAGCTTATCTAGAGGTGGGCGGGGCTTAGCAAAAAATGGAAAGGTCCATTCAGTCAGTACTCCAGTGTTGTTCTTGCATTGACGTGAAACAAAACTGCTTGCACATATGCTATGACCATAGCTGAAATACTGGCACAGTACGCTTTAACTGGCTGTGATTTTGTTGCGGAGACCGCCAGAGTTGACAAGACGTCAGCAATCATTGTGGTTCGAAAAGCTAAAGATCAGATCGGCCAAATAATGGCACATATTGTTAACGTCATCAAGCAAGTGGCAGGTTTCATGACCACGTGTTTCGGCATCGAGACACCGTATTCGTCCACCGCAAGCGGCGAACGGGCGTAGAAGACTGGGAAAATAACATGAACACCAATGCAGTCTAGTTTTCGCACAAGAACTGAAGCATTTGGGCACAACTTTGGCAGAGCACACCTTCGGCTCGCTCATGCAGCGTTACAGTTCCCTGAGGGGGAATCCACCTCCTCTCAATGCGGTAGACTATGTATGAAACGCGGATAATACAAACAGATGCCTAATCCGGGTAATCCCAGGGAACTTGAAAGATGGAGTACCATGTGCTCCCGAATACGTCCTCAAGTGTGTAAGGTGTGGCTGCGCATCAAAATGAGCGTGTAGAGGTGGGTAGTAGGAGCTGTGACTGCGTGTGGCGCTATGGTATCTTGGATATACTGATGGCAGGGCTGACATCCGACATCCACTATTTACACTATCAGATCGTATTTACAGCTGAGCTGCCGATACATGGTTTGACACTCAGAGTGAGTTATTTTACGTCCCCCATTCGAGCCCAATTTCATATCCTGTCAAATATGTGTTTAAATGTGTTCAAATAGGGTCCAGGACGTAACCTCTAAATTTAACATTTAAAAATAAAATAGGTCAAAACGGGATCTTAAAAATGTGAGAAATTTTGCTAATTTTTAATATATATTTTTAAATAAATTATTCATTACAAAGATATTAAATTAAATGATGCATCTATCATTTTTCTCATAATTTATAGAAATACGACTTTTTAAAAATTGCGCAAGGGTGACACGACGTCATGAATCAAGTTTCGTATCAACAGGGTTTAAGCATACGAAAACTGCAATAAATGTCCCGTTAAATCGTATTTGACATCGAGGCGAATAATTATATTTAGGCTTAGGGGTGCTGGATTTTCGATATTCCGATTAAAATCGCGATTGTTTTACGAACCTGAAAAGAATATGAAAATTGTGACCAATTTATGGCGGCATTGGTTTATTTATTGAATATTTTAAAATTAATTTGATTGGAAGCTGTTGCTGTCTAAGACAGCAACAGCTTCCAGATAAATTAATTTCAAAATATTCAAGAGTTTGACACTGTGTTTCTTTGACACTACTACCAGTGTTTATATGCTTCCAAACACACACCACCCACCCACCAACATTGGTTCCAACATTGGCATATATAATGTATCAATATATAGTGATGTACTAAGCTAAACCTATATCACGATATGACAATATCGCAACACATTCTGCCCTGAAGTTGCAGAAATCCAATCATTGTTTATGTACGTGAAGGAATTCAGTTTTAGCTATGTCCCGCCCATCTTTAGCTAAGCTCCACCCACGCTTTTGCCTGTGTTGGGATCGATCGATCCCTGCACTCTCTAAATCTCAGTTTTCAGAAAATTAAAGCGATTGAATGTTGAAACTGTCAATGGACCACGACAGCGCCCCGTCAAATTAGTTTCAAAATAATCAACAGAATGTTTATTAAAGGTAAATTTTCACAGCAAAATGTGCGAAAATAAAACTATTTAAATTGTGTACTTTTAGAGTCTTAAATTATGTACCTGCCTCATGGTAATGAAGCGAAATAAATCTTAACATATGATGATTTCATTCCGTACAACTTATTATAATTTTTTTATTTGCGAAGTTGAATGAATTAGGGACTCGTGTCTCTAATTCAATTTCACTACAATTTCATTTTCAAGCATTTTGCTGTAAATATTCCCCTTTGAATAGTAAAGACATACAATTCGTACAACAACGCTTAGTCCGTCATCAATTAATCGTTCGTGACGATCTTAGCTACGTCACTTATAACGTAATTGATTATGATGTCAGCCTACGCGTCACGTAGTTGATTATGACGTCATGTGGTTGACTGATAAACTGTATTCCTCAATTGCTGCGTATTTTGAAATGTGTTCTAGCTAGAATATGTTGCTGACTCATGTTGCAACTGTCCCAGTCAAATTAGTTTTAAAATATTCGATAGAATATTTAGTAAAATGTAAGTGATTTTTTTGTATTTGATATATTTTGTTTATGGTTAGCGATCCGCTTGCGTGGATTCTGCCGAAGCTTCTATAGAGAGTAGGTATAGATTATTTGTTTCTTTCTCAGTGAAAATGGTTCTTTCCAGTTTTAACTATTCCCCGCCCATCTCGATCTAAGCTCCACCCACACCTCGTCCGTGTTGGGATCGATCGATCGCTGAACTCGGTGACTATCAATTTTGAGAAAAGTATACAGGTAAACTGTTGAATATTTTGAAACTAATTTGACTGGGTGCTGTTACTGCCTATGGCAGTAACAGCGCCCAGTCAAATTAGTTTCAAAATATTCAACCGAATGTTTTATTAAATAGTAAAGACATACAAGACGTCACCCTACACGTCAAGTAGTTCTTTATGGCGTCATATGATGGATGGATAAATCTGGAAAGGTCCATTATGACGTCATTGTTTCAGTTTTAAATTCTGCACGCAATGTTTATGATAATCTAATAGATAACGGTTGCGCGGAAACGTCTAGTGAAAAACAAAACGCGCACTTGTACAATTTCCATGATACGGATCCATATTATATCATATTTCCAGGATCCGGATTCGGATTTAGTATTGCATGTGGAGGTGATGGTAAAGAATGGAACCAAACGCAAATAACGTATTGAAATAGATGGCCCAGACTCGAACCCGAGCCCATCCGTGAGTACGTTTTTTGGTGTACGGGTCATGATCAGGCTTTTAGTATCATCTCTGCATGTGCACGTGTTGATTTGCCGTAAATTGTTAGCAACTTCCCACTGTCAAAATAAATATAGATACACACTCACTCAATCACTCACCCACCCACCCACATACACACCCACACACCCACCTACGCGCTAGCTCGCTCACCCACTCATCCAGCCACCCACCCACCCACCCACCCACAACCTACCACCCACTCACCTACTCACTCACTCACTCACTCACTCACTCACTCACTCACTCACTCACTCACTCACTCACTCGCTCATCACTCACTCACTCACTCACTCACACTCACACTCACACTCACACTCACACTCACTCACTCACTCACTCACTCACTCACCCACCCACCCACCCACCCACCCACCCACCCACCCACCGACTCGCTCGCTCACTCACTCACTCACGCACGCACGTACGTACGCACGCACGCACGCACGCACGCACTCACGCACGTACGTACTCACTCACTCACTCACTCACTCACTCACTCACTCACTCACTCACTCACTCACTCACTCACTCACTCACTCACTCACCCCAACCTACCCACGCACGTACACACGCAGGACTGAACGCACATACGCATGCACGCCAGTACGGGCATCACGCTGCTGCTGATGTAATCATATCTGTGCTACGTGTTTTAAAGCTGTATATTAATGGCATTGAATATGATGACCCTCATATACAAAATTATATGATAAGTATGGAATAAAATATTACAAATAACAATTGTTTCGTTCTGTCTCATATTCGAAAACGAGGTTGTTTCTACGTTGCTTTTCAAAGGATGAATAGGGCCTACATAAACAATAAACCGTGTGTTTTCACCCAGCGCTGTGTTTTAAAGGGATACTAATTTCATCCTAAATGTGGCATTGTACTTATAGATTATTGTATATAGATTCCATACCATTTACTTGCTATCGCATTCCTTTAAGTTATTTAATTATCTGAAAAACACAATGGACCTTTTCAGTTTATCCATTAATCATATGACGTCACAATTAGCTACGTGACGTTTATGATGACGTCATAATCAATGACGTCACGAAGAACGTAGATAAGTTCGTCTCGGACGCTTAATTGATGGCGGACTAAGCGGTGTCGACGAATTATATGTCTTTACTATTTAATAAAGATGCTGTTGAATATTTTGAAACTAATTTGACTGGGCGCTGGGTATGCCGTAGGCAGCCATAGGCAGCAACAGCACCCAGACAAATTAGTTTCAAAATATTCAACAGCTTACCTGCATAGTTTTATGGAAATTGATAGTCAGGGAGTTCAGGTATTGATCGATCCCAACACGGGCGCGGTGCGGATGATGCTAAGCTAGAGATTGGGCGGGGCATAGCTAAAACTGGATTCCTCGGCCATTCTACCCCCATCGATAGTGTTACAGTATAACTCATAAACAAGCTAAAATGTTTTCAAGATATCAACAGAACCATGTTAGTTAGTAAGAAATGTTCTGTTGAATATTTTGAACACAATTCACCTTTCCATAGTATCCATCTATCATCTGACGTCATATGACGTCATAATCAGCTTAATGGCGTGTAAGATGACGTTATAATAATTACGTCACAAATGATTCTATTTGACCCGTCTTTAACTCTTAATTGTCCGACACGTTGTACGAATTGTATGTCTCTGCTATTTAATAAACATGTTGTTTAATATTTTGAAACTAATTTGCCTGGACGCTGTTGCTGCCATAGGAAGTTCAGCGCCCAGTCAAATTACTTCAAAAAAATATTCAATAGCTTACCAGTATAGTTATCTGGAAAATGATAGTCAGAGAGGTCAGAGATCGATCTATCCGAACACGAGCGAAGTGTGGGTGGAGCTTAGCTAGAAATGGGCGGGGCATAGCTAAAATGGAAGGTCCATTGGATTGGAAGACATTTCTGAAAGTAGAAACAGATCAATTAAAATGCCGGATTTATGCCACGTGTGCGGCTTATCCCTTCGTTATGACTCTCCTAGAGCGCAAGCCGTCTTCTTGATACCTGAAGATTAAAGGCTTTAGGCTTTAGCCCTGGGCTAAACAATGTTACATAATCACTAGACTATAATACTGCGTTGCTTAGACCTGAACTCCGCGATGTTATTTTGTTGTCCTTGCGTACCTGATTTTTTTTTTATCCGTGTATGGTATGCCGTGAGTCTGTTATGAACGAGTCGATGTTAATGATAAGAGGTGCTAACGTTTCCTGAGGAGTAGCTTGTCTGAAAATGAGATCATCAATCACCCGAAACTTCCATCGTTGGCAGTCAGATATTATAGACCCGAGAACTCCAGGAAATATATTCAATCTCAAAAACTTGTTCTTGAATAGGTGAATGGGAGTTCTATTTGTTTAATCGCATTTTCTAGTGTTATCGCAGTAACGTTTGGACGGGCCACTTTGGTTAGATGAATTTTTCGATTATCCAACGATTTAAGTCCCATCATCGAATAAGTCACTTCTGTGGCTAAAAGTGAGTCTGCCTGTCTGCCTGCCTTCCTGCCTGCCTGCCTGCCTGACTGCCTGCCTGCCTGCCTGCCTGCCTGCCTGCCTGCCTACCAACATGTCTGCCAGCCAGCCAGCCAGCCAGCCAGCCAGCCAGCCAGCCAGCCAGCCAGCCAGCCAGCCAGCCAGCCAGCCAGCCAGCCAGCCAGCCAGCCAACCAGCCAGCCAGCCAGCCAACCAGCCTGCCTGCCTGCCTGCCTGACTGCCTGCCTGTCTGTGACCATCCATCCATCCATCCATCCATGAGTCCAGGCATTCGCCTATCCGCCCGTTCGTCTTTACATTGAAAAAAACCCGCATTGGCACAGGAATTTAATTTAAAATTTCTTTACCTAAATTTGTCCTATCGAGACCAAGTTTAGATTTACTTGGAGTGGTTCCCACCTTGAGATTAGTTGGGGTAAAGTGAACGAATCAGTAAGTCGCTTTAACAGGTAAAGGCTGGGATTGATCCTACATTTTAGAGAAATCGCACACACGAATGCACACACACACGCACGCACGCACACACACGCGCACACACACACACACACACACGCACACACATCTGAACGAATGCACGAGTGCACGCAATAATACATGCGCACAGTAATACATGCACGAATGCACGCAAAAATGCATGCATGAACGCATGCACGAATGCATGCACGAACAGACGCACGAATGCATGCACGCACACACCCACGTACTAATGTAATCACGAATTAATGCACCCACACCCACATACACACATGCACTGCACCCACGCAAGTATAGATGCACGCACGTACGGATGTACGAGCACACACCCACACACATACACACATACGAACAAACGCACACCCGCACGAACGCACGTCCACACGCCCGCCCGCCCGCCGCACGCACACAGAGACACACACACCTTTGCAGACACAAAACTAAAAGATGTCCTACGGATATGATTTCGTGTTGCCCCACCCTTGATTTTGTTTGGGATTAGATTTATTTAAGAATAGGTAGCGAGGGATGAACCCTTGTCATTGTTATCAAGAACTATGCGGTCTAACTTTGATCTTACTAGAAAATCGTTCAGGTTTGGATTTCTATTGTAAGCTATTACTGGTCGTGCTTTGATCGGTTCCTTTAATTTAGATTGCAACTGTGAATATTCATCTTTCATGGTTTTCGCTAATTCAACATTACGTCTATTGTATATGAGTCTGTCTGTCTGTCTGTCTGTCTGTCTGTCTGTCTGTCTGTCTGTCTGTCTGTCTGTCTGTCTGTCCGTCCGTCCGTCCGTCCGTCCGTCCGTCCGTCCGTCCGTCCGTCCGTCCGTCCGTCTGTCCGTCTGTCAGTTCGTCCATCTGCCAGTCCATCTGCCTGCCTGCCTGCCTGCCTGCCTGCCTGCTCGCCCGCCCGACTGCCTGCCTGCCTGCCTGCCTGCCTGCCTGCCTGCCTGTCTGTCTGTCTGTCTGTCTGTCTGACTCGGTCGGTTGGTCAGTCGGTCGGTTGGTGGATCGGTGGGTTAGTGGGTGGCTTGGTGGGTCAGTGGATCGGTGAGTCGGTAGGTGGGTCGGTTAGTCGGTCGGTCTGCCATTCATGGGACACTGATTTGTTAATTTGTCTTACAGCCATCATGGATTGGGTAATTATAAGAAAAACATATCCGTGAGAACGGCTGAAGAGATTGGGCTGAAATTTGACAAATATAATAAAGGGCTAGGGGCCAATCAAGCGTGTTTAAAAAATTTGATACGCGAAAAAACATGGCCACCATTGCCTAAACGTAATGGAGGTATTGTTAATTGATGAATCTTACTATCAAAACCGAGGAACCCGTTTCTAGCTATGTCAAAGCTCTTCCCACGCTGTGTGCGTGTTGGGATCAATTTATAGATTGTGAACCCTGGCTTCTCAGAATCCCATTTTCAAGGTAATTATACAGATAACCAGTTGAATATTTCGAAACTAATTTTACTTGCTGCTGTTGCTGCCTATGGCAGCAACAGCGCCCAGTAAACTTGGTTTCAATATATTCAACAGAACTATTCAACAGAATGTTTTATTAAAAAGTAAATCCATCAAAGACATACAATTCGTATACTTGACGGACTATTCTTATGCATATAGATTATGACGTCTGCTTACACATGACGTAATTGATGATGACGTCATATACTTGAGTGACAGGTCGGATTCATCAATTGTGATACATGTGCATGTGGGTTTTGTTAATTTCCGAATCCGAATTTTATACTTTTGAATCTGCTGTGTGGATTTGGTTAGTGGCAATCACAAATTGGGTTATTTCCGAACATAATTTCTGCAGCTTAGACCAAATTCTGTCATATCTGACCTCAATTCTCGTGTTTATTGTCAACAATTTCACCACTGGTACTTAGATATTCGTGATTCGTACAAAAATATTTGTATCTCCAGGCAATGTGTCATAATCTTCAGGTCTCTAATTCAATGGAGGATTCCAGTTTATCTGGTCGAATTAGTTTCAAAATATTCAACAGCATCTTTATTAGACAGTAAAGACATACAATTCGTAACTTAGTCCGTCATCAATTAAGCGTTCGTGACGAATATATCTACGTAATTCATGACGCCATCGATTATGATATCACCATAGAGGCCACGTAGTTGATTATGACGGCTCATGATGGATGGATAAACTGGAACTCCATTGTTCATTGATGGTGGGTCTTGTTTTTGTAAAGTTTCTGGTAAAATAACAAGGACAAATTTGTCCAATTCCCACGTCGTTGATATAATTTTCAATAACTCCGCCGTCAGGGCAACGTGTCTATTTTGAAAACAATGTTACTGAATATTGTGTTTTATATTTTGACCACACAATTGTCATGCGGACAATCGTCCAGCAGAGTTTTGAGAAGAGCAGCTCAGTAGAACAAGAGGTGTTCAAAAAACGCGTCAAAAGTGTCACTTTTGATAGCGATGTTGGTGAAAGCGGTTGCTGGTGCCTTTCACGTTCTGGCTCCAAAATGGCATGCGACTTTGGGACAGCATGGGCAAATTTTAACGCAAATATGGAAAAGATCTCTAGTAGTATAATTAGAGATATTGAAATATGTATTAGAAGAAGGCGAAGGAGAAGGAGAAGGAGGAGGGGTGGTGGGAGGAGGAGGATAAAAAGAAGAAGAAGAAGAAGAAGAAGAAGAAGACGAAGAAGAAGAAGAAGAAGAAGAAGGAAAGAGGAGGAGGAGGAGTAGGATAAGGATGAGGAGGAGGCTAAGGAGGAGGAGGAGGCAGAGAACGTGGGATAACGTGGAGGAGGAGAAGGGGGATGATGATGAGGAGGACGAAGAGGGCGTGGAGGACGTGGAGGAGAAAGCGGCGGAGGCGGGGGGACGAGGAGGAGGACGAGGAGGAGGACCATATCATATACGGTAAGCGTTAAGCTCCTAGTGATATGTGGTTAGTTAAGGTTGTTTTATAAAACAAGCAATCTGGAACATACCACATCTCGCTTTGACACCATTTTACTTGACATTAACCATTCACCCTTAGAAACCAAAATACTAAATTCGAAAACTCACTGGGAGCTATTATGGTAGCCAGCCGTTCTTGTCAAATTCGTTTCAAAGTATTCAAAGCCTATATGGAGAGTTACCTTGTAATGGAGGAGTCCAGGTTTAGCTATGCCCCGCCCATCTCTAGCTAAGCTCCACCCACGCGTTGCCCTTGTTGGAATCGATCGATCGATCCCGCCACTCCTTGAATCTCAATTTCCCAAAAGATTATGCAGGTAAGCTGTTGAATCTTTTGAAACTAATTTGACTGGGTGATGTTGCTGCCATGGGCAGCAACAACGCCCATTCAAATTAGTATCAAAATGTTCAACAGAATGTTTTTTAAATAGTAAAGACATACAATTCGTACATCTTGATGGACTATTCAGTGTTTGTGACGGACGTAATCACGTCATTCATTACGTAATTGATTATGACGTCAGCCTACATAGTACTTGATTATGACGTCATATGATTGACTAAGAAACTGGATTCCGCCACCAAGATTGATTAAGATTTCTTCAGGAGAATTTGAGTTGACAAGACGTGCGTTTCTGGCCTATTCGATAACATTGACCTTTTGATCTCAAAACCGAGACACTTTGGGAGCACACGCGCAGGGGCGCACCGAGGTTTGCCAAAAAACCATATCCTTCAGTACAACTTGAGCTATGGTGATGGACACACGCCCATGTACACACGTACTCCCGCACGCGTGTATTCCCATGCGTGCGCGCACGTACGCACGCGTGCACGCCATACACGAATGCTTACGATAATCCCCTTACGGGGAGGGTGAGGGGGGGGGGTGACAGTTTGCACAAATAATCTTATTAATTACATACGCCATAGATGTAATTAATAAGATGAATTTATGCAACATGTCCACCCCCCCCCCCCCACAACCTCCGCGTTCGCTAAATAGTTCGGTAATTATTCAGTGTCTATGTCATATTGAGAGAGCTCCTCCCTAGGCACATGAATTTTGTAACCTGTCACGCCACCCCTCCTTTATGGGATGTTAAAGATTAATACACCCCACCCCACCAACTCACCCACATCCACACCCTCTTAAGTCACACGGAGTCTAGAATTTCGATATTAAAAAAGCTGATAAACCCAGTTAGTCATAACCCCCCAAGTTTTTTTTTATAATTTCAAATAACACAGACTTCCATCACATATTAGAATAAATTGAACTAATACTTTGGAAACAATTTGACTGTTATCATAAGGCTATGGTTAAAAAGGCTAAACACCCGAGCTATAAATACATTTGTGAATACTCACTTTACTGAGACTGTACTTGGCCTAATATATCACTAAATATACGCCAGCACGCTTTGAATGGTTTTAACCCGGATTGTAGACCCTTTCTGAGATTTGCCTTCATCATCGTCGTGTTTTCAGGGCTTAGCCCTTAGGCTTCTTATGGACTATGAAGTAACAGATACTACAGATCTTCACCGCATATTAGAAAAAATATACAGCATATTTTGAAAACAATTTGACTGATATCATAAAGGGACGGTTAAAGAGGCTAGACCGCCGAGCTCTCGATAATCCTGTTTTATGTGTGTTTTGCTCTACAGCGCAAAACGCATTAATAAGACTTGTCAAATTACTTGACCGACCTATTTCGCATCTGGTACCATAGGCGCATGAGAGGACATTTTTCAGAGGTGGTGGGGGGGGGGCAAGGTGGAGTGTGTGTGTGCGTGCGTGCGTGCGTGCGTGCGTGCGTGCGTGCGTGCGTGCGTGCGTGCGTGCGTGTGTGTGTGTGTGTGGTGTGGGGGGGGGGAGGAATTTGACCTAAAATGATTACTTATTATTAGAGTGCAATGATTCTTGCATAGGCGCGTTGAAAGATTACTTTGATATATCAAGAAATAGTTAAAGACAAAACATATACACTTAATTGATTACTCTATTATCTATTTGATAATACACAACTTGATTACGATTTTTTTACACTGATATAAGCTTGCAATGCCCATATGTCTAAATGGACCTTCCAGTTTATCCATCCATCAGATGACGTAATAATCAATGACATCAACAATGACGTAGATAGGTACGTAGCGAACGCATACTTGGTGACGGACTAAGCGTTGTTGTACGAATTGTGTCCTTTCTATTTAATAAATATGCTGTTGAATATTTTGAAACTAATTTGTCTGTGTGCTGTTGCTGCCACAGGCAGCAACAGCAACCCAGTCAAATTAGTTTCAAAATATTCAACAGCTTCCCTGTATAGTTTTATGGTAATTGGTAGTCAGGGGGTTCGGGGATCGATCGATCCCAACACGAGCGAGGTGTGGAGTTTAAGGACCATAACTATATGGGTTATAGAGAGACTTAAATTTCTTTACCTACTTCATAATCATAAGTCTCTGAGCCTTTTTTTATTGCGACCCCAATATGAGCATTTTCTTTCAACTACATGAGCCTATGTAAACTATATATTACCGTCAGTAGGCTATACACCTGTAGGTAGATCATCAATAGTTTCATCGTGCCACAGATTTTTGACACTGGGAGCGAGCAAATAAAAAGCCAGGCGAAGACGTCACGGTATAAATCTGCAAAGCTATCATGTCTTATTTATGAATATCTGTACACTGACTATACCAATAACAACGTACAATACAAATGGATTGGAGTAGTAAAGGAAATACTAAATAATGTTGGAATTGGATATCTATGGGAAAGACAGAGCATCACAAGTAACGCAACGAAACATATAAAACAAATACTTATAGACCAATACTCACAATCGTGGAGAGGACAGATGAACGCATCTTCAAAGGGAAAAATCTATAATATCTATAAGACGAAATTTGAAATAGAACCATACCATACAAAATTAAATACTACTAACAATAAACTAACTTTAACGCGATTCCGAACAGCCAAGCACAAATTGCCAATTAAAACTGGGAGATGGGAGGGCTTAATCAAAGAAGATCGGATATGTAAATTCTGTGACCATCGTGACACAGGGGATGAATATCATTACTTATTTCTCTGTAAGTAATTTGAAAAGGACCGAATGACACTACTATCAAAATACTTTCAGGTGAAAACAAACTACTACGAACTCTTATTAAGTAATAAAATCTCAATATATATATATGTGTGTGTGTGTGTGCGTGTGCGTGTGCGTGCGTGTGCGTGTGCGCGCGCGCGTGTGCGCGTGTGCGTGTGAGGGCCTCGGGAAGATCAGTTTACTGACGATGTATACCCTCCTTAAATAAAGATTATTATTATTATTTATTATTATTATTATGAAACACTGAAATGTAATATGTTAATATAATTCATTCCAAATTATAGGCCTACGTTATAAAATGGAACAAACATATCCAATCACATTCAGTAAGCTTGCTATTAAAACAAAGAGGTCTGTCAGTAGCACAGTCAAACATATTCATTCAGTGACAAAGTAATCGGGTCACGACAGATACAAATAAACCAAATAATTATGGATTTAGATTAATAGAGGTGTGTAAATATAATAACTGGATGATATTAAATGGGTGGGTATGGATGCTGGAATAGGCAAGCTAACACACGACAACAAAAGCCTAATAGACTATGCTCTGTGTACATACACTATTTTTAAACATGTCGTCGATTTTCAAGTCCTGGAATTTTCAAATTTATTGTCGGATGCGCATTGTGCCCTAGCCCTAAGTCTGAAATCTCGGCCCGCAAATTATGACGCACCACACGACAGACTAATGGCACACAACCAACAGGCAAACACCAAAAAATGGAAAACCTAGTTGAAAGAGGACTTCCTCAATGAGGTTACATACCAACCACTACTCATCACTCTCAATGCACATATAATGAACAGCACGATGCATGGCATGCCACTTAAGAATGTTATCTCAGCTATTACTACGCTCTTTGATATCGCAGCCTTTGCCATATTTGGGAGAACACGCACCACATACAAGCCAAAAAACCAACAAAACAGACCGTGGTTTAATAAAGAATGTCACATCTTCAGGAAAGCATACCAAAAGGCAAGAAAAGTGTCGCACACGCACAGAACAGATGAAAACAGGAATGAGATGATTGAGGCGAGTAAAATTTATAAATAGACCATTGAACGGAGCTATCACACAACATAAGTACACATTCAGAAAGAAAATCCGGGAATTAAATGCATATAGCCCCAACTCCTACTAGAATATAACCAAGGAAAGGAAGAGACAAGACTGCCCAATTGAAAACAACACCATGTACGAGTTCTTTAATAACCTACATGACCCCACGGACGTAAACTTAGAAAGCGAGGTTAACTATTTGCCATTGGATACGCCAGATGAAAATATTGAACTAAACCAGCCAATCACGGCAATCGAAATCTCAAAAGCTATCAAATCCCTCAAAAAACAACAAATCACCAGGAACGGACAACATTGTAAACGAATACATCAAAACAACAGAAGACATTATGATCAATATCTACACGCATATTTTTAATAGAGTCCTAGACACGGCAGAGATCCCAGAGCCGTGGATAGAGGGCATCATAATTCCAATTTACAAACAAAAGGGAGACCCAAAAGAGCCAAAGAACTACCGACCGATAACACTATTGAGGTGTTTGGGAAAATTATTCACTTCGATCATCTGCACTAGAGTTAATAAAACGCTAAATTCCAAAGGGTTGCTCCTAGAAAACCAAGCCGGGTTTAAAACAGAATATTCAACATCTGACCATATTTATATTTTATTTCAACTAATTGAAATTTTCCAAAAGATGAAGAAAATACTATACTGCATTTTTATAGACTTTGAAAAAGCTTTCGACACAGTTTAGAGAGTGGGACTTTGGCGGAAGCTGCAAACCCACAAAATAAACGGTAAGGTATTCAGGGTAATCCAAAGTATGTACACCAATAGTAAGTCAAAGATAAAGATAAACAATGAACTCTCTGGAAGTATAAGATGCAGATTCGGTGTCAGGCAAGGGGAAAATCTATCACCTTTTCTATTCTCTATACACCTAAATGACTTGGAGAATTTTCTGATAAACAATAATTGTAAACCAATCCAACTGGAAAATGAACTTTTTTTTATTTCTCAAGCTTTTATTATTGTTATATGCGGACGATACGGTGATCATGGGAGACAACCTGGCAAATACCCAAAAGGCAATTGACACCTTCGCCGAGTACGTAGACACCTGGAAATTAAGGGTTAATATCGCGAAAACTAAGGTATTAGTGTTCGGAAGCACAAAGCGATGGTACAGCAATCTAGAATTTAAGATTAATGGAACACCCTTAGAAGTCACTGATAGCTATCAATACCTAGGCATCTACTTTACACTCAATGGACATAATACCACAGGGAATGAACATAAAAAGAATCATAAAATAAACTCTTGAAGACCAATTTAGACACACCTGGATAGGGGAAATGACAGAATCGTGGAAAGGGAAAACGTATAAATCATTCAAGCAAAACCTGGAAATGGACACATATCTAGAAAATCTCTCAGACAAGAACAGAATCACCCTAACAAAATTTCGAACAAGCAATCATTACCTACCTATCGAAAAAGGCTGATGGTGAGGAATCCCAAGGGAGGAACGAACATGGAACTTGTGCGACATGAATGACATAGGGGATGAATTCCACTACGTCCTCGTATGCAATAATTTTTCTACTGAAAGGAGAATCAACTTACCAAAATACTATCAAACTCGCCCAAACTATTTCAAATTTGCTTCTTTATTCTCAACGAAAAATCGAAAATTCCTCACAAAATTATGTTCCTTTATTCGAATCATCACTAAACAATTCCAGGCAACATGAACGATACCACGTATCAGATTATATGAGTCCACATCCCGAACAAGGTAATAGACTTTGCCTTACTATCCCAATTGCGGCAAAGCGGTCTCGCTCCTCGTTTTTCTTTCGATTCTGTTTCGGTTTTGGAAACGAGGAGAGAAGACACGGGGCGCGACTACACAATGAACACACACGCACGCACGCACGCACGCACGCACGCACGCACGCACGCACGCACGCACGCACGCACGCACGCACGCACTCACGCACGCACGCACGCACGCACGCACGCACGCACGCACGCACGCACGCACGCACGCACGCACGCACGCACGCACGCACGCACGCACGCACGCACGCAGACACGGAGGGCAGTTACGCGTACATAGTAACCGGAAACAAAGACAATCAGCAACAACAACAACAACAACAACAGCAACAACAACAACAACAACAACAACAACAACAACAACAACAACAACAATTATAATAATAATAATAATAATAATAATAATAATAATAATAATAATAATAATAATAATAATCATTATTATTATATCTACTCTACCGCCACAATATGTAACATCGTAACAGATGCCACATGTCACCTTGTGACCCGGGCGTATTAAATAAATGAATGTAAAACGATGTTCTTACGTGACCGCCGGTGCCAAGTGGTTATTTTCTACTTTGAAACTATCAATTAAGATCACCTTCTTCCTCCAGGGCTAGTCCAACGCACGTATGGAATTGTAAAACGATAATACAATTCTTAGCGTATACTTGACCTCCACAAAAGGTTTTTCCGCTTAAAGGAATGCTAATCTCATCTCAAATATTATACTGCATACATAGATTATGGTTTATAGAATCCATTTCATTCATATCCTGTCACTTTCGCCTATCGGTATCATAATTATCTGCTTTGTAATAGAATATATATAGAACATCTGTTCTATTTGAATTAGTTATGTAAAACGTTTCTTTTTACTACCAAGAGACAATGAGGGTAGTTGTATGTTATCTTATTCATGTCACTGATGTTGTAATATTAACTGGGTTGATTGGCTGTTTGTACAGTTACCTCCATCACCAAAATGTGGCAGGAGATTATCTTTTACCCCCTGTACGTTTGCCCATTTGCACGATATTTAAAAGGTTTTGCACGGATTCTGATAAAACTTGGTAGAAAGGTCAGGTTGGGTATGTAAGCCGGACACAATAATGAGATTTAAGTGCCGATGCTGATCCGAATCCGGATCAAGATATGAAATATTGAACGCGAGATATCAAAGAAAGGCTATTGACAGGCAGGAAAAAACTGGTGGATGGGTTGAGTATGTAACAGGAAGAGAACCATTACATATGGATACAGATTTCGAACTGTTTTCTGTTTTCTGCCTATGTTTAAAATCGGCTCTGTCATATCTATAAAGACATGAATATAGTTGTATAGTTCATTGTGTTAGTTTTGGCATGCACGAAAAGCGTGCGACCAGCGCCAGACTAGACCGGCTTTCTATTCGCATCGCCTCGGTAAACGACGAACGCACGACTTTCTTGCTACTGTCATCGCTTTGTAGCGTTTAACTGTAAATTAACAGCGATGCGACAACGAACTCTAAAGCTGAGCTTACCTGGCACGTGGGGTGCGGGGTGCGAGACGCGGAGCGGAAAGCGGGTATGCAGGCTGCTGGTAAAATATCACGTGTACCATTTACCTGCAGGCGGTATCATTGCGTTATTTTATTGCATTTTTATTGATGATATTGCGATATTTCTATCAAATTTCTTTCAAAAGCGACAACACATTTTTTAGACTTTGATATTTAGCTTTCCACTGAGACCATTACAAAATGTTTAAGTACGGAGGCGAGAGATGTAGATCCAAGATGGACGGATACTGACGACTAGATTCAAAATGATACCTTGGCCTAATCTAACAACATGTACTTATAATATTGGGCTACTGATTTCCTAATTTTTTTGACAAATTGGTTCTTATAATTTTAGACGATTTATCAGCTTTAACTACTTGGATTACCGTTTCGTTGCTCGGTTACATGTGCTCTATTCCGCAACGGAATCTTATTCCGTCCGGAAAAATTGCTACACCAAGCGATCGGTTTTTCCGCATCCCGCCGTTCCGCGGTCTGCATACCGCTTACCGCGTGCAGGTAAATGGATGATAGAAAATAGTAAAGAGTGATCTGAAGTATATTCAGCGTTCCGTTTCCGCAACCTGCTTTCCGCATTCCGCGTGCCAGGTAAACGCAGCTTAACCAGTCGCACGACCATCGTGCGACGTAAATGCGATGGACTATACACCGGCCTTTAAACTTTTAAGGAAGTAGCCATTATTGTGCCCTTTCTCTGCACATCGTCGAGAGCAGCACAGTTCTTAATGGATAGGTGTGACCACGCCCTATTATCATGCGCAAGAATGGACCTTTCCAGTTTTAGCTATGCCGCGGTCATCTCTAACTAAGCTCCACCCACACTTCGCTCGGGTTGAGATCAATCGATCGCTACACTCTCTGAATCTCAATTTCCAGAAAACTATACAGGTTAGCTGTTGAATATTTTGAAACTAATTTGACTGGACGCATATGATCATGTCGATAGTCACTTAGGACTGGCGGTATGATCAGCGAACGAAAAGAAGAAGAAGACTGGACGCTGTTGCTGCCGCAGCAACTGCGCCCAGTCAAATGAGTTTCAAAATATTCAACAGCATTTTTATTAAATAGGAAAAAATACAATACGGACAATGTGTCGGACTATTAAGCGTCGAAGACGGACTAAATCGAGTCATTCATGCTGTAATTGATTATGACGTCATTCTACACGTGACATAGTTGATTATGACGCCATATGATGGATGGATAAACGAGAAAGGTCCATTTGCCTACCAAGTGACAAGTACATGATCTCCATATTAGATTTAAAATTTAGTTTGCCTTGTTTGCCTGAATGGATGAATGTTTACTGACCTTGAACTGATTGTAGAGATACTAAGATCTTTTTCTATGGCAGTTTTGCTTAGCTCGACAGCATTTATCCGGGTGTAAGTGAATTTGCCAAATAAGATACCAACGGACCTTTCAAGAGTAATGGCGTCACATGACGTTATAATCAGCTAAGCGGCTTGTATGATGGCGTCATAATCATTACGTCATAAATGATTCTATATGGCCCATCTTTAACTCTTAATAGTCCGACACGTGGTATGAATTGTATGTCTCTAATATTTAATAAATATTCTGTTGAATACTTGGAAACTAATTTGACTGGGCGTTGTTGCTGCCATAGGCAGCAAGAGCACCCAGTCAAATTAGTTCCAAAATATTCAACAGCTTACCTGAATAGCTTTCAGGAAATTGATAGTTATGGCATTCGGGGATCTATCAATCCCAACACGGCGGAGTGTGAGTGGAGCTTAGCTGGAGGTGGGCGGGGTATAGCAAAAACTGGAAAAGTATATATATTACGTATCGGCTGCAAACATGTGGATGGTGAATGAACAGCCACAGGCAAGCCATTTACATAGCAATGGAGGATGCCAGTTTAGCCATCAATCATATGACGTCATACTCAACTACGTCACCTGTAGGCTGTCGTCATAATCAATTACGGCATGAATGACATAGTTAAGTTCGTCACGAATACGTAATTGATAACGGATTAAACGTTGTTATACGGGGTGGGGGTGAGATGTGCATACAACAATGTTTTGCCACCACCCGTACACCCCCACTTGGCCCACACAAAAATTTGCATAAAGATATTCTACATAGTTATTTTATTTAGAAAGCAAAATAGGACGTTTTTTATCAGTCATAATGTAGGAAATGGCTTCTCAGAGCATCGAATTTTCTCCCGGTTGGGGTGGGGGTGGTGTAGGGGCCTGGGGGAGTATCCTGGGCCCCGGTCTTTTGGGAGGGTGTCGCCTCCTTTAATCAACGTTTCTCACTCTGGGAGAGATACGCCCCTCTCTTGGCCCCACCCTCTGGCACGTTGTCTCTGGCTAAGTAATTGCCATGTATATGTTGTATTTATAATTTGCCAGAATATTTTTACCTCTGATCAGAGTGATCTGCCGTAAAATATAATCATTTTGACCTTAAAATACCCCCACTGCCTAGTGACAAGATGGAAATTGTCCCACCCCAAGCCCGTCAATTCCACCCCACCCCCGCTTTCCAACGCCTTATACCCCTATGTCTTGTACTACTATAATTAACCTTTTAATGTCTAAATTTGTTAAAAAAATAAAACAATTTGCTTATTGAATGTATATTTACAGGCCAAGAGAAGACTATTTTTGAAAATTTACCACTGGAATGACTGGCTAGGTTATCGAGCCAGTTAACCTAGTGGCAGATTTTCAAAAATATTCTTCTCTTGGCCTACAATGGGATTTCCGTGATACCACTGCTGGGAGCGCTTTTGGCCGGTTTCGTCAAGAAAGTTTTAAGAATATGAATTAATTACTATTATCTTCTTTCGTTTCAAGTTAGCCTATTTCGTTCATACTTTTGTGCGCTTTGTTTGGAATTGTATTGTTTTATTTGTATTTTACTTGGATAAACCGTTGTATTTTGGAAGTGATAGCCTTGCAATTAATTATACTCACACACTCACTCACTCACTCACACACCCTCGTGCGAGCGCACGCATCGTTTCCCCTAGACAATCATGACATAATAAGGATTAAAACGGGAAAGTCAAGGTGACTTTAATAATGACAACGACCTTTTAAACAAGTCTAGACCGCTAATATAACTTTGATAAGCTTGTTAAGTCAACGTCCGTAGGCTACAACATCGTATACGCGACAAAATATGGCATTTTAAAACAGTTCTAATTGGACGTAAGCCAATTGCCTTTGGGATGTCAAGCTATTTTGGTTGCCAAAGCAACTAACAACATTTCGGTAACCCAATCAGAAATAGACGTATGTAGGTCTAAAGTAACCAGTTGAACAACACCACTATATCGCAATGCGCTACACCGCGAACAAGGAGATATTAAGGAGTTCTATACATTAGTTGATTGCTCCGAGGTTTTGAGAAGTTTTCGAACAACATAGACTATAAAACAAAACTGGGTGACTTGCGTTGAAATTGTCTGATAATTTTTTTTAAAACATCGTCATGAATGCTTTCCGCCAGTTCGTCCGTCATTTGCGCACTATTTCCGAGGCTCGACTGGATGCCGATAGCCGTATGTTGCGGTTAAAATGGAATGATGGAAAAAGTTTAAAAACTGGTACACGCAGCGCTGTAGAAGCGACGCCAAAGCACAAGGAACAGCATGACGTACGTATTCATAAACAGTTAGTTATACAAGTAGTCGTAGCATTACGGTGCAGGGAATCGAACCAATAACCACATGCAGCAGCTCAATAAACCATCATGTCTCTTAGTCAGTTACTGACTGAGTTAGTCAGTGAATCAGTTAGTCACAAAAGCGTATTCCGGACTCTAGTTTCAAGGGTTTCTGGTACTCGGTAATCACATTTTGGCGAAAGTAATGCAGATGTGTAATATATTTGTGGTCAAAAGGCCAAACGTCAAGGTCACGGCGACCAGATTAAAGAAAAGGATTCCGTTGAGAACTATTCAGACAGGAGTTCTCAAAATTACTCTCGTTCTACTTAAGCGATCGTGACCAGACTTGCGTGGACGGTTGATTACGCGGTCCCGGAGATGTGTGATCAATTTGGGGGTAAAATGGTTAACAGTCAAGGCCACGGATCCCGGATCTAAGACGAATGTGTTGACCAATATTTTGGAACTGTGAAAGACATATTTTCTCAAAATAATTTTGGTGGTACTGAAGTGATCTTGACCAGACTTGGATGATAAGTTGTCAGTGGGGTCCTGGTGTGGTCCTGAAGATTTTTCATAAATTTGGGATTAGGAAGACAAATATGAAGGTATCAATTTCATCCAAATATGAACATCGCGAGAATTGCATATATTTCTGCCTGTTTACACACGAAGGCATTTCGCTTGTCGCGTTAGTCTACACTATAAAAAAAGCTCAATTTGACATATTTGTCATATTTGACATATCGTTATCATGTAGTGTGAATATAAATACTTTATTTCAAAATATTTGATCAGCGCGGTAAAGACATTTAAATAATTTTTAAATTCGCATCAGTTTAATGTATACGTTGTTTGGCTAGTCTATGTATAGCGCATGTTGGGGTATATGGATGTTTAGCGTTGCATTTAACTGACATGTTTTTGTATATTAAATGATAGATAACATTAGATCTACTAGGTTAGGAAATGCTTTGATTTGTGAAAGTTTTGCTATCCGTGCTAAATTCCAATATTTAACATATATTTAACATACATGTTATAATCATTTAAACTATATTTGATAAATATGCACCATACAGTTTGTAAGTAATGAATACCGCTTTTTGCATTATGGGAATATATACAATAATTGTATGAAAATAAATCTGCTACATTCGCACTTAATTACGATAGTGGGAATATAGTTGCAGATATAACAATTTTCTTCACACACATTTACAGGAGTATAAGGGGTATATGAAATCTTTCCATATTATTTAATAGTGCACAATGTGTAAGTGAAATAAAACGGCATTTTATAGTTATATCTGACATTTATGTCATATGGCTAAAAACCGGTACAGATATAAAAGATATATTTACAACTATACCATGATGTGTGAAAGAGAATTGGATACAACCCAGATAACGCAGCATACTGGGCCGATGCCGGGCCGATACCGTGCCGATACTTTCAGTATCGGCCCATCGGCCCGGTATCGGCCCGGCAACGGCCCAGTAAGCTGCGTTATCAGGGAATAGTTACGTTTGCCACATATACTCGACGTTCTAAACGAATGCAAATATAACGCTTACATTAGTAATGGACTTTTCGATTTTTAGTGTAGTTTGGATCGACCGGACAGGTACCAGCCAGGCTGGGTACGCGCGGCCCGTCCTGGATTCCTTCCCTGAACATGCCCCCCCCCCCCCCCCGGGTAGAGCCATAAGCGTATATGAGCCTATGAGAGAGACAGCGTTATAAAAACGACTAAGTTCGTTAAAGCGCATAGTGCGCATGCGCACGCTTAAATGCTATTTTTGACAGGGCGCGTGGTTTACGACCAAGATGGGATGACGCTTTTAGTGTACCGAGACGGTACAATAAAATCCTTTTTAATCACGTGTTCCCGCCGAATCTGGCATTAATCAAGACCAGACTTCGACGGGCTTTCCAAATCTATAAACCATTTCAAAATCGGTTAAGAAATGGCTGAGTTATCCACGGAAACCCCCTTTTGATCATCTTCAGAATATTGCCGTGACGTCATAACCATGTGTAGAACTTCTAGAATGTTCTAGAACATTCGACTGCGTTATTATTAGCTACGCGCTGATTGGCTGTTGCTCAACCGATGATTGGTTGGAGCCTGCGCCTGTGACGTCACGAGTAGTATAAAGGGAGACGAGATCCAGAGCTCGAGAGCATCCTCGGCCGGGGGCCGAATAGGTTGGAGCTGTGTCAGCTACGATCAGCACGACAGGCATTACGCAGATCACTTCGCTTTCTGTCGGTTTCTCTCCCGTAGCCAGCAGTAATCCAACCCACCGCACTAAAAGCAATTTTGTAACTCCGTTGCCTGCGGAAGAATTTTTGGAACTTTTTAGATATTGTTCACGAATATATCAAGAACTAATTCGGAACACGAACTTGCGGTGAGGCCTTTCCCGGCCTGAAAATGTGATTCTACAGATGTAGAGGCAGCGATGTTTTTTGGTTGATGACTCTCCTGATCTGCCAGCCGCGCCAAAAAGTGGTTATTTAACCGTCCCCGCACTGATGTCGTGCAGGTTTATCTGAACTTTTCGATCGCAGCAAGTAAAGTTTGCCCGGTACGTCTTCAGAGCTGGCTGACGTACCCCGCACCATTAAGCTTAGTTATGTATCTTCATCCGCATTTAACGACCCCGCTTATGATGGGTTGTTGTCAACTTCAATCCGCACCATCGGTGTACGGGAACTTTCGTCACAGCAGTAATGTTATTGTATCTCTTGCTGACTACTCGTTAGACATTCTATATTGTGATTACAGTCCTGAGTTCGATCCGCTCCCGTCATGAGCTGTTTGCGGGAATCCTGTTTGCGGAAACCAGCCTGCAGGAACTTTCCAGCTTCCAGGGAATGCATCAACTCACGTCAACCTAAGAGTGACGTATCAATTTCAGTAACACGATAGCCCAGACTTAAGAATGGCTACCGATTATTCAAGTAACTATACTTGACATTTTAATTATCCCTAATAATTATATCTTTGATAATTATATCGTATTTGTATAAACGGTCCCATGACTATAAGGTGCCGTAACGGTCTTAGGACCACTAGTTATAATTTCTGTATCTGTTTATAGTTATTCCTATTTTCTGTAAGGTGTTTTTGCTAACCGCACCGTAATAGGTTCCTTAACCTGTACTATAGATATATTATTCTGATCATTTCACATTGTATTGATTGTTCTGGTTAGTTTATATATGGCCAGTGGCATCAGCTCATATGTTTTGTTTATTTGTAGAAAATATAGGACTGCAGTGCACGTAGGCAACACTATACAGCAACATTTATATATGCAGCACTAACAATTTTTCACTGAGGTATGCTACCGACTAAAAAAACCTTTTCTATTCAGCTCGATAGGATAGGTTTAATATGATTAAAGACAATTTCTTCGTTAGGAAACACGTAGTGTACGCCTCTTTTCCGGTAGTTGCGATAATTTAGCCCCGCACTCCGGCAAGGTTGTGTAAGATTGGCCAACATACCTAATGGACCTCATATTTCTAAGTTATTGTCTTTCTTCATGTTCCACTGAGCCGTATGGCTTCTTAATTGTTTGGATGCCCCTATCCGCACCATGGACTGATCCGACTCTGGGAAATGATTGGGGTTTCCGAGCGGTGATGGCCAGGGTGTGGTGTCACACACATTTCCCATGTATCTTCGGATACTCAGTAGTTAGCACCTTTGCCAATGTAGGAAAGCACTTCGAAAACATGTCTTAACTATTATTTTCTTTAATCTGCTGAACAATCCTCCAGCACCGCAGTGCATAGCTGGGCAACTTGTGTTTAAACCTAACGACAGGTTAAAAAGTTAGTTCCATAGGACCTGGTGACGGGCGAGATGCACATCCCCACCGTCTGCCACGCCCTCACGGGAAGGACATTTACAGTGGATATTCGTCTCTCTTAGCCCCACCATAACGATAGATCAGCTGCCTAAAAATGCTTTTGTGAAAAGTAACCAATGTCCTGTGATGTTTTATGTGGTTACGGAGCGAGATGCCCGGATTCTTATCCAGTTCGGAGATCTTACTAAGTAACATGTATGCACGCTGTCTTCAGTATTGATGTCTTAGAGCATCTGTTCTCAATGACAGCCGTATCTAAAAGCTAGGTAGACGCCAGCCATTTGCGGCCTAAAATAATTCTTGTCTCTAAAAACTAAATATTAGGCTAAACATAGAAGAAGGCCCGCATAAATAAAAGCGGCAACTACTAATTCAGCATACTGAGAATTACATAAGACGGTGACGTGGGAATCCTTCGGGAATCGTTCGTCCCGTCTTCACGTAAAACAGCACGCAACCTTATAGTCATAATCTCACTAGGTATGGTCTTTTCTTTACAGCATTTTGGTTAAATATTAGAGTGGGCCCCTTTCAACCACTACTCTTCTCCGTAACGGAGGCCCGCGCGAGGCACTTGCCTCTCGCAAGGATTCAGTGACGACGATCCACACGAAGATAATACTCCTCACCCTAACTAGCACTAGGAGTAGTGCCCGCGTGAGGCATATGATTTTCCGTCACTACAAAGATAATTTTCTTTCCTTTCAGCTTAGAGGTTTAATAGCTTCTATTAAGTTAATTAGTTACGTCTCGTGTACGGGAGCCACGGGATACCTCTGCGGACCTACGAGTCTGTGTGGAACCTCCGGGAGCCCCACGTTTAAAAGTTCACCAGGCTGTCTCTATGTCTTGTTTTCGTATGCTCATTATTTTTATCTAGCATACCTGACGGTCTGTTTAGTAAAACTATTGTATAGACTTAGTTTAATTAGGTCACAAATTAAATCTTGTAAGTCCATAGATCACGAAATTGCTATAGACAGGCATACTGGTGACACAAACTCTTGGGATGAGACAGTTGTGTTTAATGTTCGCGACGATGGTCGCACGGCTCCACCGGAACGATTGAGTTCCACCGGCCTTAGGAGCCGGTCTTTGGTACCCGTAGGGCAGTATCGTACAGGATCCGTCACCCCGAGACTTGAAGCTAACAGCGTCATCACATCGTCGTGCACTTGCGGCGCGGCGAGTCGACACCAGACACCGGAACGGCCCGACACTACCCCGGGAGTTACATTAGCCATGCCCCGCTCATCACTAACTAAGCTCCACCCACACCTCGCCGTGTTGGGATTGATCGATCCCCGAATGCCCTAGCTATCAATTTCCTGAACACTATACAGGGAAGCTGTTGAATATTTTGTAACTAATTTGACAGCGCCCTGTCAAATTAGTTTTAAAATATTCAACAGAATATTTATTAAATAGTAAAGGCATGCAATTTGTGCAACAACGCATATACCGTCTTCAAATATGCGGTAGTGATGTACTTGTCGACATCATTCATGACGTCATCCATTATGATGTCATTCTACACATCACATAGATTATTATAACCTCATATGATGGGTGTATACTCTGGAAAGGTGAATTATCCACTCAGTGGGCTAAAGAATACTGCATAGTGCACCTCCTATCGAGACAGATAAGCAAGCGACATAGGACAGAACGGAGAATAAGTTCCTGGTGTCATTATGGAATGCCAAGGGATTGGTAACTCAAACCCATAACAAAATCAATTCACCTTTATTCCTTAGCCACTAACAGTGATATTATATTACTAAATGAAACGTGGAGTTCGAAGCTGTTCAATTATGATTTAGATGAATTTAATTATTTGGCTTTGCATAGACCAAGGAACATCAGGGCAAAGCGCGCTTCAGGTGGGTTACTTATTTACATCAGAACAAGCCTGTCACGTGGTATTTCACTACAGAGTACAGAAGGAGATTATATAATGTGGATACTTTTGGACAAAGATTATGTTGGCCTAAATGGCGATTTATATATCTGTCTCTGTAATGTTCTGCCACATGGCTCTCCCAGAACAGGCGAAGTGGAGATTGAAGTTTTTGATAAAAACAAAAACGAAACATAACAATTGTAATTGTAATTTTTTAATTGGTGGCGATTTTAACGCCAGAACAAACATTTTACCTGATTGTATTTTAAATGATAATTCCGAACCTGTTCCTGTAAATAATGATTATTATGGAGACTTTGCACTACCTCGATTCTCAAAAGATCTTGTAAATGCGAATGGAAATGGGCATAGGCTATTAGAATTTTTTAAGGAATCGGGACTTCAGATTTTGAATGGTAGATTTGGAAATGATAGAGGGGTAGGGGAGATAACATGTATAACACCCAGAGGAATTAGTGTAGTAGACTATTTCTTCTGCTCTGCCAGCAACTTCGATCGTGTTGATAGTTTATGATTAATTTTCAGAACGAGTTAGCAGATCACAGCGTAATACAATGTACTCTAAATTCTAGTGTGTCAGTACCGAATCGTATTTGTAGGAACGACGTAAACAAAATCATAATTTAGAAATATGTTTGGAACACACAAAGTCCTGAATATAGAACTAATATTATGTCCGAACATGTCCAGGTCTTAGTTTTTACTATGAGCGAATTGCTGGATGAAGCGCCGATTGCTAGTGCAAAATCGGTAGAGGAAGCGGTTAATAAATTTACTTTAGCGATAAAAGCAGCGGCGGAAAATGTATTCCTTAAATCAAACAATAACAAACAGAGAAAACATCGAAGAAGCTTACAGCAAAACTACTCCGCTGATTGTGAAATAAAAAGAAAACAGTTTTTTCGTGCGTTGAATGTCTTCAGAGCCGAGAACACAGAATTATTACGTATAAATACGGTGACGGCGCGAACGGAGTTTAAGAAATCTGTAAAGAAATTCAACAATGAGCAACGAGCCATTTTACCGAACCAACTAATTAACGCACAATATACGGACACAAAATTATACTGGTAATTGCTAAAAACCAAAGATAACACGAAAATGGGAAATAGCACCGCGGATGATTTTGTGGAATTTTTTAAAGCAGTCAGCAACCCAGATAGTGAGTTTTACAGCCCGGATGCTGATGTTAAAGGATAACTAATCTGAACTCTTGATAGCTATTCAGGTGATCTAACATGCCAGTCATAAACTATGCAGGTAATGATAAGCTTTTCATCATGACGCTAAAGAAAGATATTCAGGCTTTAGTACCTAAATGTTGCTACATTTCTACAGCCTATGATGGCTGTCATGATTTACTTTTCACCCAATCAGAAAAAACCTAGCGTGTCTGCCTCGGGATATTGTTCAGTCATAGAGGCGCCAGCTATAGTTTGGCAATGTGGTATAAAAGCAATCATACTGGTAATCGGTTGAATATTTTGAAACTAACGAGATGAGTATTACATAATAAAGAATGTAATGCATTGGCACTTACATGACATCACGCACTATCGCTTGAGGAGACAAAATGGCGGCGATCGCTGTTCAACATTTACGCGATATTACAAAGCAGATAATTGTGATTCAGAAACGGGAATGTGACAGGATATGAATGATCTGGAATGTATAAACCATAATTTATCGGTGCAGTATAACATTTGAGATGAGATTAGCATCGCTTTAAAGAGTATGCCTCCGAATACAGCCGAGATGAAGATGTGCAAATTATTTTCGAATAATTAAACGCTTAAATATCCGGTCCGGAAATTCTGAAGGCTATTAAACAATTAAAAAATAATAAAAGTGCTGGATCGGACTTACTTATTAATGAATTTTATATAAATGCAATAAACGAGTTATTACCACATTTGTTAACATTATTTAATACAATCTTTCGCAGTGGGAATTTTCCCCATACTTGGTCCACAGGCATTTTGATACCGCTACACAAGAAAGGTGGGGTTAATGACGTGAAAAATGATAGGGGTATCACTTTATTAAATACACTAGGAAAATTGTTTACCAAGGTTCTGGATAATAGATTGAACAATTGGGTAGAAATTAATAAAATTTATGTTGATGCGCAAGCCGGGTTTAGGGCGGGGTATAGCACCATAGATCACATCTTTGTCTTAAGTGGACTTATCTCACATATTTTAAGTACGGGTAAGAAATTGTATTGTATTTTTGTAGGTTTTAGTAAGGCTTTCGATTATGTAGTACGTGATTGTTTGTGGTATAAGCTATTACAATTAGGGGTTAGGGGAAACAATTAATATAATGATGTCAATGTATAGCAGCCTTAAAACCCGCGAACTATCTGACTTTTGGTTGTAGTACAGGGATACGACAAGGCGAAAGTTTGTCACCGTTTTTATTTGCCATGTATGTGAATGATTTAGAAGGGGAACTAATCAGGGTAGGGGTAGCTGGTATTGATTTGACTCTGTTAAAGCTGTTTTAATATTGTATGCAGATGATATTGTTTTAATGTCGGAGTCAACCCAGGGAATACAAAATGGATTAAATATCTTATATGACTACTGCAATAGATGGCGTTTAACGGTAAATGCAGAGAAGACAAAGGCCGTTGTTTTCAGACGTGGTGGACGTCTAAATCAAAGAGAAACGTTTCAGTATGGGACACGTGAGCTGGAAGTCGTTAAAGAGTTCAAATATTTAGGTATCACCTTTGTGACTTCTGGCTCATTTCTCCCGGCACAGAAATGTCTCGCTGAGCAAGCTCAGAAAGCCAGTTTTACCATAAAGAAATATTGTTGCAGATTTGCTTGTGTATTTTATTCGATAAATTAATTCTACCGATTCTTTGTTATAGCAGCGAGGTTTGGGGGTTTCATCCAGCAATGGATGTAAAAAAATGTCACTTACGTTTTTGCAAGCAATTATAAAAAGCAAAACAAAGCACATCTAATTGTGTTGTCTATGGTGAATTGGCTAGGCTTCCGTTATGTTTTAATAGAGAAATTAGAATATTAAAGTATTGGTTTAAAGTAATAGAAGCACATCCAAATAGGTTAATAAGATGTATTTATGATGTTTTATATACTGATTGTACTGTCAATGCCCGCCCTAACTGGGTGAGTAACCTCAGGGACATGCTATGTAGACGAGGCTTTACTGATGTGTGGACAACTCAAGCTAAAAATGTAGACAAGAATATGTTGATATTGTATTATAAGCAACGCATGTATGATAACTATTTCTAAGAATGGACAGGAATACTTGCAAACAGCAGCAAAACCAGGTTATACAAGTATTTTTATAATGAAATAAGCTATAAACATTACCTGGACGATGTAAAAATAATTAAACATAGAGAGGCTTTAGCGAAAATCCGGACAGCAAGCCATCGAGTGCACGTTGAAACAGGCAGATGGCACAAACCTGACCCAACGCCACTGTCAGAGAGAATTTGCCCATTTTGTAAAGATGATATAGAAGACGAGTACCACTTTATCCTCATATGCCCACAATATAACGCTCTATGTAAATCTCTTATTACGCCCTATTATTATATGAGACCTAGTGTTTTTAAATTGACTGAATTATTCCAATATCAGAATTCTACAGTCCTGAAGAAACTAGCAGTTTTTATTTACCATGCTTTAAAGGTGCGTACTTATTTGATAACTTGAGCATATTCTCCGACTAACCATAAGTCTAATCTGTCTATGACTTCCTTGAGTTTCCACGATAATAATTGCATAGAACAAGAGAAAAACGTACAATAAATGCTCATTTGCAGTCCAAGAGAGGCGTGTTTCCAACAATTGAGCATGGGAACAACTGGCTCAGTACCGAGCCAGGGTTACGGTGCACAATTCTCATAAACACGCTTCCGGACCCGCAAATGGTCATTTAACACCAACCACAAACCAGAATGTTACCGTTTTCAAGACTCATCATTTGCAGACAGCAGGGAAAATATTTCGTTTATTGTAATTATTAGCCTGTATGATTATATATGATTTTATTGCAAATTGTACTGTGAAACTGCATTGTATTCTAGTGTCCGTCACAAAATGACTATGCGATTGTGCACACACAAGGGCCAAGTGCCCATTGTGGAATAAAATATCTCTCTCTCTCTCTCTCTCTCTCTCTCTCTCTCTCCCCTCTCTCTCTCTCTCGCTCTCCTCTCTCTCTCTCTCTCTCTCTCTCTCTCTCTCTCCCTCTCTCTCTCTCTGGTTGAGAGAGAGAGACATAGGAGGGGGAGGGGGAGGGGGGAGGGGGCGGGAACGAGGGAGATGGGAGTGCGGATGGGAGGTATGATATTATAACTGTCACTTAGTATACTGTAGCTAGATAGATTAGATTATTACATATAGCAAAATATGGGCAGTAATGGAAAACTGCATGCAGACGATGATAACCTATCACCGCCACACATGTTTTTATAGTTATAATTACGCAGCCAACTTACCATTAGCAATAAAACATTACAGATTGGACATTTGACCTGTACACTGATACGTAGGATGCATTCTGTGGAACTTAATACCTACATACTTGAGAAAATATGTCGCCTCAACGTAGCTACCCGTAGACGCTTTATACCGGCCTGCCGGCTTAAAGTGTTTGTTTATCCCGATGCGATCCCATAATTCTTTGCGCGCGCGAGATTCCGATCTCGCTTATTAACATGATAAAAGGATTAACACTGTAAAAGCGTAAAACTGCTGAAATTGTGCATTAAGTTTATCTTTTCCCCATCTCCGATCTTGTGTTTTGGGTGGACATTTTCACCAAAAACGATTACATTGGTCTGGTCTTATCTGAAAGAAAAACACTCTCCCTTGTGCTCCCTCAGATCCAGACCCTCCACTCAAAGATTCCTGGCTAAGCCACTGGTGGACATTGTGTAATCCCAATCGTGAGCCCGTTGGCCTGCAGTTCGTACATGCATTGCATTACCCAAACCAACTACCCCAGGTTGAGTTCTTAACCGAAACGTACGTCGCGCGTGGTACAAATCCTACTGCAGGTGCAGTGTTTCACCTTGAGTTACCATAACGTCTACAGTATGTTTGCTTGAATTAATCATTATATGGTCATCTTAGTGCTGAGTGTCAGACTCAGCTAGCTGCCCATGTGGATATACTGATGAATCCACAAATCACTATCTCCTCCACTGCCCTCGTTTTAACGATCAAAGAGTCTCTCTCCAAATTCAGCTCGTCCTAAAGAATATCTCTCTTGCCACACTGACAGCTAATCAACTTCTATACGACATTAACAATGCCGACTTGGAAAAGAATATTACAGTATGTAGCGCCTATGCCAATACATAGTCAATACCAACCGCTTTAAGTAACTTCCTATTTGTTAAATTCGCAACTATAAGAGCGAAATGCAAACAGCCCAACATATACAAGCATGTTGAACGCAGCATTAAGAGCTCCTCACCTTACCTTTCTCACTCTTGTCAAATTCTTAGTTTATACCCTGTTTCTCATATTCTCCTCTCCTCTCTTTTTGTCTCTCTTTCCCTAACCCTCCCCCACCCCACACACACATACACACACTTCATCCCAACCTCTCTCTCTCTCTCTCTCTCTCTCTCTCTCTCTCTCTCTCTCTCTCTCTCCCTCTCCCTCTCTCTCTCTCTCTCTCTCTCTCTCTCTCGCTCTCTACTTCCCTCCCTCCCCCTCTCTCTCTCCCGCTCTCTCCTTCTCTCTCTCTCCCGTTCTCCCCCCCCCCCTCCTCTCTCTCCCACTCTCTCTCTCTCTCTCTCTCTCGCATTATGCACACACGCACGCCAATACGTACGCACACACGCACATATTCACGTACACATACGTAAGCGTGCGAACTACCTAGACAATTGTAATCAGTGGTTGATATAAATTATCATTTAACTGGTTATACATACGTTACTATTTAATTATGTTTTATTATACCCCATCTTGATGTATTTATTAATGTATTGTCTTTGTATGTATGGGAGACACGTGTATAAGACTTGTGTCTTACCGTGCTGCCATTGAACAAAATATAATTCTGTTTAAACCAGTGTTGAGTGTGCAGTGATTCGTCAAACAGTGTATGGTACAGAGGCGCCTCCTGGTGTACTGCGTCAGTATGGCCCCCAGATATACCTATTTAATACGGTCAACCTCATGTATGGTACAGACCACCCACCACGCATAATTTTTCATTAAGGTCTACCTCAGGTATCCTACAAATGTACAGTTCTTCAGACAGGGCTACCCCAATGGAGAAATCCAGTTTTAGCTATTCTCCGCCCATTTTATCGAAGCTCCACACACACTTCGTCAGTATTGGGACATTGACCGGGTGATGTTGCTGCCTATGACAATGAGACACATCCACTCCACGACCGGTTTAATATTTTTTGTTGCACATAATTAATTACCGTAATAGGACAACTGACAAACCAGTGTTGATCACGCTCATAGCGTGTGCTCCCATTTTCCACCCCACCCGCCCCATTCCGACTCTACAGGTGTGGGATAATGTCACATAGATGTAACCCTTTCAGGGCGAATGTCCATTTACACGTTAAGAGTGGGTTATTTTGGAAATTTTAACACTGGATTGGCTGGCTCGATAACCGAGCCAGTCATCGCATTTGTAAAATTTCAAAAATAGTCTTCTCTAGGCCTGCAAATGGGCATTCAAAAGGCATGTATTTTGATTTTCCTGACGAAATTTAGCCATTAACTGACAACGGGTTATTATGAATAGTTCGTCATATGTGAGGATAATAATGACATAAATGCTATTAGATGTTTTGACACCAACATTGTTCTATATTCTATTTGATTGAGAAATTTAGATTTTAGAGTTTAAAATGCAATCTCAAGCTTGTCGCATACGACGGCCATGCTAAGATGCCCCCAAGTGATTTTTTCTTAATGGACGGTCTGATGAATTGATTTAGACACGTGGCTTACATGTCAGCCACAAAATACCCAAGGGAGGTAATTTTACTGTATTAACCTCTGTTCACACCAAGCGCGACAGCGACCGCGGTGTTCGCGATGATTTGACTCAATACACTTTCAATGCATGTGTTCACACCAAGGGAAAACGCGTCTCAAAATTGGTTCGCGCGGAAATTCGCTTGTATTGCTCTCCGTGCGAATTTTTAAAAAGTCATCGCGGCCAATTTACGCTATTGCTATGACGACGCATGTTTTCTGTATTTCAGAGGTCGCCTGTTTGCTCACTTTACCGCGTCTGGTGTGAACGAGATGTTTGTGCGAAAATTCGCCCGAAATAAACAATGTTCGTGGGCGCGGTCGCCCTTGGTGTGAATAGAGATTTACGAACCCTAACAAATATATGCCTATAAAGCATAACAGTTCGTTACTTTCACATATCTATTCTAACTACTAGCTACAATACACCGCAGAACTAACTTAATCTGTTTCGAAACAGTACAATGCAAGAAATGTTCTGTTGGATTTTGTGGGACTGAATTTGATTCGAGGTCACAACTGACATAAATAAAACTAGCCAGCGCCTGGTCTAAGTGGATGTGTTCATTTCATCCCCGAAATTTGTCAACAACTATCAGTAGATCGTGACATTTCTTAGCGCTCTTCTCATTCTTCTGGCTACTGTTCGGTCCAATCACCACGCTCTATAACGCAGTGCCAGCATACATGTTGTGTCTCTAATCTTCTGTAATCAGAAGAGAGACCGAATATAAATGTTTCTGACGTTGCCGTGCGCTCTCTACAGTAGCGTAATGACTACTAATGAACCTTTCCATTTTAGCTATGTCCCGCCCATCTCTAGCTAAGCTCCACCCACACGTCGCCCGTTTTGGGATCGATCGATCTCTGAACTCACTGACTATCAATTTCAAGAAAACTATACACTGATAAGCTGTTGAATATTTTGAAACTAATTTTTTCTTCTTCTTCTTTTCGATCGCTGGTATCACACTTGGAGAGCAGTTCTCAAGATAAAATCTGTGGTTTTCTGCAGTTCTTCCACAGGCCCATACAGCTTTTCAAGAAAAGAGGTTGACAAAGGCCAGATCTCTTCTCTCAGCAGCTGATACGTACTGCAACATTGAAGTATGTGCTCTGTGGTCTGATCTGCTTCTCCACAAGGACAAGCGGGCGATCTCTTAAGGTGGAACCGCCTGTACATGTGTTGGTTTAGTCTGTTGTGTCCAGTTCTGAGACGATAAATGGTCACTTGCTCTGGCCTCGAGAGATAATGGTAGGCATCTTCTGATTGAGGTGTTCTATAGAGTGACTTGATGATAGTCTTCATCTCTGTATGGGTAACCATGTTTTCTGTCTGATTCTCTTCTGCACCCACCTTTGCCATCTTGTCTGCTTCCTCATTTCCTTGGACTCCATAGTGTGAGGGGATCCGCTGCAATGCTATCCGAAAGCATTTGATGGTTTGTAGTGCTTCTTCAAGTTGTGGCAGTTTACCTTTGGTGATAGCCTCAAGGACTGAGCGGGCATTAGATAAAAAGACAATCTGTGCAATAGGGTCTGCTGTTCTGCTGATGGTATTAGCTGCATGAATCAGTGCTTCGACTTCAGCTCTGTAGCTTGTGCAGTGTTTGCCTGTCGGTATTGCAGCTGACTCATGTTGTCCGTTTGGATACTGTATGTGCAGTCCGGCACCTCCGCTCTAATTGCATCTTTGGCTGATCCATTTGTGTAGATCCTTATCCATGTCTCCTGAGGGTACATTTCTTCCAGCATGGCTAGGGTCAGGGCCTTCTCGCTCACATCACTGTGTTCATCTTTGGTTGTGAGATGAGGTACTGTGGTGCGAATAGCTATGCTCTTTAGTTTGTTTTCCCAGGGTGGAGGATCAATGGTGTGGTTTGGGTCTTCTATTTGTGCTAGCAACATTTCTTGGTGTTTCCTTTGAAGTGCTTTTGTCTCTTTCACAAACTTGACCTTTTAAGTCTTCCTGATGACAGCTATGCTTGCCTGATCTTCATCGGGTGGTTGCTGAACGATTTGAACTTTGCAGCTTGGATCAGTGCTTTGCATTCCCTTCCTTTGCTAAGTTGGGGGATGCCTGCTGTCTGCTCCATTTTTTCTATTGGTATTGATCTCATTCCACCAGTGATGATGCGCAGTGCCTGGTTTTGTACTCTGTCGAGGTTCTGTTGATGAGATTTAGCTGCTGTCATCCATGAGCTGGATCCATACTCAAGGTGTGGTCGTACGGCACCTAGGTAGATGGTCTTGAGGATCCTTTCATTGGCACCCCACCTTGTTCCTGCCAGCTTCCTCATGATGTTTAGCTTTCTTCTTACCTTTGCCTCTCTTGCGTTCTGTATGTGCTCCTTCCATGTTAATCTTCTGTCGTAAATGACTCCCAGGTATGTCTGCTGGTCCTCGTACTCGAGTGGAGTACCACCCAGTGTCAGATTGCCAACCTTGGTTTTGGCGGACAATGAGAATAGCATGGCTGATGCTTTTTCTTTGTTGATGGTAATACACAAGCGATTGGCCCAAGCCGTAATTCTGTCCAAGGCGAGCTGCATTCTGTACGTGGCAGTCGTTGTGTACTCCTCGGTGCACCAGAGTACGAAGTCATCTGCATAGAGGGCTGCTTGGATCCCATTGGGCAGCTCTGCTACAATGTCATTGATGAAGAGTATGAACAGAGTTGGTGATAATACTCCACCTTGTGGTACCCCTTGTCTCAGCAATACATTCTGTCCAGATTGTCCATCCACCAGCACCCTAGCTCTGCGATTGTGTGGGTACGACTTGGTCCATCGGAACATGTTGCCACCGATGCCTGTGCGCCGGAGCTTCACGAGGAGGCCATCCTTCCACACCTTGTCAAATACCTTCTGCAGATCGATAAAGGTAGCTAGCATCACCTTCTTGGCTTGAAAAGTGTCCTCTATGACCTATGCAAGATGTGTTGTTTTATCTTCTATGCTCCTATATCTTCTGAAGCCGGCCTGCTCTGAAACTATAATGTTCTCCGACTCCAGGTACCACTGCAACCGCTGGTTGATGATGTGCTCCATGGTCTTGCATATGCAGCTTGTAAGACTGATAGGACGGTAGCTCAGCACTTTCGTCTTGTTCTTCCCTTCTTTCAGAATAGGAGTCATTTTGGCTTCCTTCCAGCACTGAGGAACCTCTCCATTGGTCCAACTGAGATTAAAGATGTCTAGCAACTTGCGGAGAGATGCATTACCAAGGTGTTGGATCATTTCATTCGTAATGCCATCTGGCCTGGGAGATTTATTCTTCTTCAATTGGCGGATAGCCTTCTTCAGTTCTGCTAAACTAATGTCAACTTTCATTGCATCGTGAGTGTTGGTGTCTGTTCTTTCCTTTTGCTCTTTTCTAACCTCTTTTTGACGCATCCGTGGTATAGAAATGTTGCTTTCGTTTGCATATGCCTTCGCAAAGGCATCTGCAGCCATCTTTCCTGTCAGTGTTTGTCCATCTTCTTCAAGAGTAATCTTCTCTCCCCCGACACCCTCATCATTCAGTGCTTTAGTCAGTCTCCATAGCTTTGTGGTGTCTCTCTTTAAATTAAACCCTGCCGTCTTTTCCCTCCAACTTCTTCTTTTGGCCTCCAGCTTGGTCTTTAGATACCTGGCTTTAGTTTGTTGTAGCGTGAAGTGGTTTTCATGACAGGGATTACCCTCTGCATCTTCTCTGGCCTTGCCTAGTTTATCATGTGCTGCTTGCAGTTCTGTTGTCCAGTAGGGGCGGTAGTTTTTCCCGAACCCTCGAGGAATCGCTTCGTTGGCAGCCTTGAGGATACTTGAATTAAATTCCTTGACCACATTGTTGATGTGTCTCCCTTCTACTGCTATATTTTTGGTAAGATCACTGGAACGTATGCCGAACAGACTCCAATTTGCCTTTTTGTAATTCCACCTTGGATGTTGAGGTGTACTTGTCGAAATACTTCCAGAAAGAGAGAGGAGGACTGGGTGGTGGTCGCTTCCTCCTAACTGCGATCCGACCACTCTACTGAGGTTTCTGTGAATGTCTTCTGTACAAAATGCCAAGTCCGGCGTTGTTGTCGAGTGCCACCGGCGCGATTAGAAGGTAGGCTGATCTGTGGGATCATTGACAAGTAAAAGGTGCTTTTCATCTTGCCATGCTTCAATGTCTTCTCCACGTTTATCAAGTGTTCTGTATCCCCAGCTCTGGGACTGGTTATTAAAGTCTCCCCCAATGAGGAAGTGGCAGTCCGGGACCTGGATTGTGTCAGGTGAGAGATTCTTGTCATTAGGGCAGTAATAATTGACAATGTCAATCACAGAGTTGCTGGATGTTACCTTGATCTTGATATATTCTGCCCCTTCCATAAAGGTTTTGATCTGGTTGGCGTTCACGCTGTTTCGGACCAAGGTGATCACTCCGCCTTTCTTTCTTCCTCTTCGATCACACCGGAAAATCTGGTAACCTCTGATCTTAAATGGTTTTCCTTCTTGCAGGTGTGTCTCTTGGATGCAGCAGATATCAATGTTGTTTTCGTACAGGAACTATTCGAGCTCTGATTTCTTGTTGGTAACCCCTTCTGCGTTCCAGTGGCAGATGTTGATACTGGGGTTCTCTTTGGAGTTGGTGTTCTCTTTCGGTTGGCCAGTAGCTCTCCATCCTCGTCCCCTGGCTCCCCAAGACGAGTTGATGGGACCTCCAGTAGCTGAGGGTGGGCTCCTTCGAGGTGTGGAGCCCGGCGCTGCACCTGCCTGGCGGATCCTCACAGGGCGAGCACCATTTCGGTTGTTTCGATCTCCAAGTGTCATTTCATTAGCGTTGTGCATAATGCTCTGGTTAGCCTATCCAAATGTCTGGATTGACACCCAGTGAGTTGCACCCCTGCGCCACGTTGAGGCCGAGCATATAGTCTTAAACAGGGGGAAACTAATTTGACTGGGTGCTATTTTTGCCTATGGCAGTAAAGAGCGCCCAGTCAAATTAGTTTCAAAATATTCAACAGCATGTGTATTAAATCGTAGAGACATACAGTTCTTGCAACGTGTCTGCCTATTAAGAGTTAAAGACGGGCCTAATAGAATCATTTAAGACGTAATGATTATGATGTCATCCTACACGCCGCTTAGCTGATGATGACGTCATATGACGTCGACTCATCGATGGATACTCTGGAAAGGTGAATTGGCAAGCAGAAATGGAAACAGACAACCATGACCGGAATTTATTAATTTTTGTCGCAAATAAAATGCGGTTGTCTGTAGATTAGAATCGCGAAATGAGCTTACTTTATAGGGTTCTGGATGCATTTTAGCTGCCAACAACAGTAATTACTAGTAAGAACTGAAATAGATTAATAGTTGGCGTTTTGCCTACACGCATGCGAGATGAGTCGCTGTCTACGAGTTACTACTGTATTGCCATCAGCCTTTATCTGTTCAGGTCAATGTGACATTCTCGTGTCAGAATTAACAAACTTTTTAAAATATAGCCTACTGTTCTAGTCGGTTTACGCCCCTAGTAGAGTAGCCACTAGAGTAGCGCTACTCTAGTTACACGGTTAGAGTACGTACTCTAGTAGCTACTCGTGACTACCCAACTATGAAAACGGCTAAGTCGAGTAGATCACGTGTTTGCATTGAAATCAATGTAATTTAAACACGTGGTACATCTACCCTTGGGTAGATGATTTACCATAGAGTTCGTACGAGAGTTTTCGCTTAAACTCGGTCGACACGTGGCTATTGCAGGAATTATATTTGAAAAGCAATGAGTTAAGAAAGTACTAGTAAACAAATTTACACTAGACTACAGTTGTGCGCTATGATTGCCATCCATCTAATATATCACTCCGAGAAAGAACCCCCTGATAAGAAAGCCAGGTCGATATGGTGGCGAGCTAAGACCGCGAATAGAGCCACAATCTGGACCAAGGTTCGACCTGAGTACGATAAGGACACAAAGTGGGGCCTACTATTTGGTAAATGAATGGGCTACAAAGCAGATTGCTAGACATAGTTTTATCAATTGGAATCACATGTATCCCTAGAAAAGTTTATTGAGTGAAATGACACCTTATGAGATATCCCGATCAAGGTAAATCGTATTAAAGGCACAGGTTCACATCGGAATGCTTGAAAATAAAATTGTTAAAGTGTATACTTTTAAAGGCTTCTCCAGTGCGTTTGAGAAATGTCCATTTACAAACCAAGAAACGCCTTTTTTAAATGAATTTACCACTGGAATGACCGGCTCGTTAACGGAGCCAGTCAGTCCAGTGGCAAGTTTCCAAAAACAGGTAATTCTTGGTCCTCAAATGGGCATTTTCTATGAGAAAATTGAAATTTTCTTGAATAAATTCGAAGGTTAAAGGGTTAAATTATGTACCGCCAATGTAATGAACCCAAATAAATCTGAATATTTGGTGATTTCAGGCCGTATGAATTACTATAATTTTTAGTTGCGTGTCTTTAAGTCTACGACCCTTTAAATTTCAGTGTCTTAATAATACAGGAAAGCTGTTGAGTATTTTGAAACTAATTCGACTGGAAGCCGTTGCTGCCATACAGATGCCAGTCAAATTATTTTCAATGTTCGACAATTTTTCTAACACCATTGTCTTTTCGGGTCTGTAATAGTTAGTGTGTAAAGACGATGGCCTAGATTTATGAGTGTGGGTCAAAATATATCGTATGTAAAATTTAAATAGATGAGATTTATCCAAACCACTCATTTGAACTAAATAACTATTTCAATACCCATATACGGTTCTTATTTCCAATCTTACGATAACGAATGAGGTCAAAATCAATAAGTAGACCTATTAACCACTTTTGCGTCAATTTAACCATTTAATGGTCAAACTGACCTACAACAACTTTACAGTGGTCTTCAGACATGGCTATTTGAAAGGCCTAGAGAAGAGTATTTTTTAATATTTACCACTAAAATGTCTGGCTCGGTAACAGAGCCAGTTATTCTAGTGGTAAATTTTCAAAAATACTCTTCTCTAGGCCTACAGATAGGCACTGGCTAAGTAAAAACTGCATTTTCTTTTGCCATTACCCCTTTAATGGCCAAGCCGGCGGGAAAAAATGCAGGGGTAAATTTACAAAAATAGTCATCTAAAATGAAAAAAATTTATCTTGAAAGGTATTGACCATCAAAATGTTTAATTGATATATCAAGTAGTATTTTGAGCGCTTTGAGGCGCTGTTGACACAAGAGGGGTTAAATGCCGATATTTACGACAAGATGTTTAAATATAGCCTTCTTAAAACTGTATATTTTTCGAGGTTTGTATTGTGTACCTCAATGTAATGACACGAAATAAATCTTAAGACATGATGATTTCATTTCACATAAATTAATAAACTTGTTATATAGTCCAGGAGCTAAAGCTAGGTCAGAATCGTGACGTAGCACACCCAGTATTCGGAAGGTCTGACACTTGATGTGGCTTGGGGGACATGTCCCACACATTTTAAGCCCTGTTGTACAAACACATTGTGGTAGCACTAATTAGTTATCCTGATTTCTTTGCATAGGGGGTCTAGGCTTTGGCTGTATCCACAGTGCACAACGATATAAGCATGATCGTGTCATAACTCAAAGTAATATCGTATTAGATTCACCATATATGATATTTAGACGGATATCGACCTAACATATATCCAACATACATTTTGCATGCATATACCAAAGGCGAGGGTGAAATGTGAAGGTTATATTTTATGTATGTATACTAACTCCATCATAGAATCTGTATATCACACCTGTTCGCATTTTGGAACTCATATATTCATATGGTAGAGCTGCTGCTTGGATTCATAAGAGCTGAGAGAACTGGAGATTGGCAGGCACACCTATCTGCTGCTGCTGCTATGGCGCCATATTTCTACAGCATGGACAGAACCAATTATGCAAGATGGCTGCCAATATATCTTGCGGACATGAAGATGCTTCCAAGTACACATCCCCATGTACATGAACAATTCTTGAATGGAAATCATTCCGTAAGTCGCTCAGACCATCCATTCAATCAAGTGTGGACAGATATGGCCTTAGAGCAATCGATTAATTTGGATTCCAAAAAGCGAGGTGGTATTATTGGAATAACACAAAAGCCAGGAGCTCTGCAGAGGTGGTTTTTAACTTGCCACGAGAGGGCAGCCATAACAACGGTCACAAAGCAAATGTGTAGGTTACAAGATAGTCACATGTTTGGAGTACATCAGGAAATGGGGACTAATCGAATGAACAGGGATGAAACCGATGTGCAGAAGATACTTTCGATGTTCTCATCAGATATAATGACCAATCCCTTTAATATTGCGGAAAACGACGACAGCGAGTGTCTTCCGCTTGTAAACATTGCAACTGGCGTGGTATTGCCTAGTGAAATCGCCAAGAGACTTGTTTCCGCCTGTGACATTGGTAAGGAGATTATGGACAATTTTGTTCAGGAGCGGCTGGACACTAACACGAGAAGCTTTTGGGACACGTTGCCACACTTAAAACTTAAAACATTTGCCAGCCTAGCACAGAAGAAAAAACTCAAAACAAATGATGAAAAAATTCACAATGTGAGATCTGACCGCGAACTATTTGGTCGATTAATTATTGCCGCAAGGTCCAGAGATGTTGATTTAAAACTAGTGATGACGTATGAACTGTCTGCTGTTCCACTATCATTGTCACATACGGATGGGACTCTAAGAAAGAATGTGAAAAGTGTTTTGTTACGTGAACTAGAAAAGGAAGTAAATGTTGATGGACGGCTTCCACCTGTTGACAAGACAGGCGCAACAGCTCATGTAGTAGATGGCATTGCAATTGTGCAAATGGTTAAAACTGGAGGTACGTCTACATTTGGAGAATTGGCTGATAAATACTGGCACATCTTTACAGTTCCACTGAATCAAGAAGACTGCAACAGAGTAGATATAGTTTTTGACAGATATGATAGACTGGAATCTCTCAAAGCGGAAGAGCGACTAAAACGTGGGTCATCAACAGCATTGGAAGTAAAGATTGCAGGAGAAAATACTCCCGTTCCAAAGCAATGGGCCAAGTACATCAGCAATCCAAGCAACAAAAGTAACCTGGTTGCATTTCTCAGCAAGCGGTGGCGTGATACTGGTCCAAATATGCTATCTGCCGACAATTGCGTCATTCTTGCTGGTGGCTTTAACGATGGAATGGATGTTGTTGTCATTTCAGCGAACAATTCGTCGTATTTGGAAGAACTTCGATCAGATCACGAGGAAGCAGATACGCGTATGATGTTGCACGCGCTACACGCTTCAAATGACCACATGCGTGTTGTTATACAGTCTCCTGATACAGACGCGGCAGTACTTAGTATATATACGTATCGTTCGCTTCACTGTTCTGAACTATGGTTCCGTACGGGCACAAAGGACAAATTGCGATACATACCAATGCATACAGTTGCTCAAGTACTGGGCCCAGCTATCTGTCTGTCTTTGCCAGGGTTTCATTCTCTTACAGGTTGTGATAGCACTAGTGCATTATTTGGAGTCGCTAAGAGAAAAGCATTCAATCTCTTAAAGTCATCTGAATGTCATCAGCTTAGCTTAGCCCAACTCGGCGAACATGTTGACTTATCACCGAATACTGCAATTCTATGTGAGAAATTTGTCTGTGAGTTGTATACCACCAGGGATGTGGGAAAGACAGCTGATGAAACCCGTTATTGGCTCTTTTGTCAAAAGAGACAAAGAAATGAAAATCTTCCACCTACATCGAATAGTCTAAAGCATCACACCGAAAGGGCCAATTTTCAAGCTCTTGTTTGGAGATGTTCATTGCAAGCTGTTCAGAATCTTCCATCTCCAAATGGACATGGCTGGAGTATAGTGGATGGTCTACTCAAGCCTGTTCTAATGTCAAAGGATCCTGCTCCATTTGGATTAATTGAACTCACATCATGTAGATGTCAAAAGTCTGCCTGCAAAAGAACAGATCTCTGTCAATGCAATGCTAACAATCTACTCTGCACTGAAGCATGCCTTTGTATGGGAGGTGAAATGTGTGACAATGTTCAGCATACAATTGTCGAAGATGACTCTGACACGGATGAGTAACATTCTCTCATTTGCTCACGTGATAAATATGTCCTGCCAGCTTGTATAGACATGCACTGCATGTCAGTTAAAAGTTTAATTATGTAAAATGTAGAAAACATGGGCATTGTTGTAGCTAAGGTATTGCTAGTCACAAGAAGACCTAAGTGCCCCAATATGTACAAAGGAACATACGGGTGTTTTAAACGAGGTTGATTATGTATAAATCTGCGATATACGATCACTCCTTTCCATTTTGGTTAAGATTGTATTGATATAACATGCGCTTAAGTTTGTGAAAAATTTACCATTGTGAAAATTGTTTGAGAGCTACATTCAACACCTATTGTAAATGGGCTTCGCACGGGTTAGTGATACCACAATTTTCTTGTACAACACGGCCCAGAATATACCCAAGACATCGGTCTAGCATAATATAGAGACAAACCTTCTGAATACTGGGTGTGCTACGAAACCATTCTTCTAGACCCCTTTTGAAAATTGGCTCCCGGACTAATAGTCGAGGAGCTAATTTTCAAAAGAGGTCTAGAAAAATGATTTCGTAGCACATTAAGTATTCAGAAGGGTTGACTCAAAATTGTGTTAGTATGCTGTTTTGAGCATAGCCTGAGCCCTGGTGTACAGCCAAATTGTGGTGTCACTAAGTTGTGGCATGCCAATTTATATGACATGGTGTAATTGGCTGTTTGCGTTTTTCCACAATGGTAGATTCTGCGGGAAATCTTATTCAATTTATTCACACCAAGACTTTTACAAGTATGTGGGTTACATGATATTTGCATCATATTGTGGTGGACAAGCCTTTATCATATTATTATTATTATTATTATTATTATTATTATTATTATTATTATTATTATTATTATTATTATTATTTAGAACTAATATATGTCTGGTGTTGACGTGATAAGCATCCCAAAAAAGCATAGTGTGAAGGACTATCGATGGATATCATTTATATTCGGTTAAATTCTGCAACGATACTCCGAATAAGAGAAGATAATTTCTGCAGTAAGCTTAGTTTATTTGTTCCAAGTAATTGTTTAAATTTGAAATAATTTGGCCGCAGATAGTAGTATTTGGGAATTGTTGACTTCCGGATTTCCGCGAAGTAGTCACAAATAAATATGTAGTGGAAATCATCATCAATATCATTATGATCACATAATATGCATTTCCTTTCTATCATGGGGGTATTTGTCCAGCTTCCGGTTTCGATTGGCAGTCTGTGGTTTGAAGTTCGGAATTTAGTAAGGGATATCCTGTTGTTGTCATTTAGTTTTACAAGATATGGTTCAATATTAGGTTCTAGCTTGCATATTTTATATGACCTACCTTTGGATGAGTTTTCTAGTAGTCCATTCCACTTGTGTATATATTGGTCAACAAGTCTCTGTTTAATCAGTTTTATAGTGTTTTTCTATCTCCTAGTATTTGTTGTTAAATCCAAATGTTCCCAAACCCCGTAGTATTAAGGACTGACTCTATACTTTTAACCCATGTGTATGGTGCTCCATCCATTGTATATTTATCACACATATATTTGTAGATCTTATACGACAGTGTATTACGATTTCCCATTACAAGTGATGCCCAAAAGTTTAACATCTTACATTGAAATCTTATCTGCATGGGGTATCTTCCCAAATCGCCATATACCATGTATAATGGGGTGGGTAAAATACTAATGTCGAAAGGCTATGTACTGCCTACTTCGGCGCATCACCAATTTGGATCTGGCAATAGACTGTAAACTCCAATTGTTCGATGCAACAATATCACCAATAGCAGAATATGCCAGTGAGATATGGGGCTTTGAAAATACCAAAATATTAGAAGGTAACCATTTATAATTTTTGAAATTTAAACCCTGAGTGAGTGAAAGTCTGGTAGAGCCAGGCACAATGTTGGGCCTAACACATTATGTATTGGAATGTAACGGCGCTTGTACTTTGTACCCATACGGAACCACAATTCACTACAATGGAGCGAACTGCACACATATATATTAAGTACTGCCACGTCAGTATGTGAAGATAATTTGCTTCATGCTAAAAAATGACATGCCGAACTCTCACACTACGTCCAACTTCATCTACTTGCGTCTGTAGCACGGATTGACCGGTCAGGTACGAACCGGCCCAGTTCATCTGGGTAAGGGATGGCCGAACGTGGGATGACCCAAGCTCACCCCCTGGGTAGGAAGATACGCGTAATAAAGCCATGTAAGAGAGGCGCAGAATAAGTCTCTGAGATGGCCCCCATCTTGTGAATATTCCGGGTCAGTGTCCGTAATTTCTTGAACACATGGCATCCTCGCCTTTCTTGGTAAGAATCATTAGCAGAATCTAACGAGGATTCTAAAACTTTTTACAGAATTAAAATCGGTTCGGAAATGGCTGAGATATCGGAGATTATTCATCCAATATTTTGAGCTCCCATCTGAAATAATAACGTCATACTGAAAGATAGATAGATATTTATTTCCACAATAGGCCATCGGCCCTTGAGTGCACATTGGACACAATATATACACGGCGGATAACCGTATATAAATTTCAATTAATACATAAGTTTAAGTATACTAAGGCTGTATAGGTTAACATTTAACTCTGATCTTGAAATTACAAATACAGATGTGCTGATAGATTTGTCTTCACGTTTTCTGTATCAAATCACCCACACATATGCCCACCACTCACTTCACTCATCCCTGCCTACACAAGCACGCCCACATGCACGCACCATACACAGTCACTCTGACGCATATAAATTATCCACTCATGACGCTAGACTATCATACAAAGTGATTCTCAAGATCATGCCACTGCGTTGTCAGATTTATTTTTTTGGGTTTTTTCAGTCGGTATGTGACTCTAAACGACGACAGATAGATTATGAAGCCGGTGATCGTGAAATTGTTATGACGTATTGATAACATAAAATGATGACGTCAACTTTAATCAATTCGGCCATCCAAAAACTCTGCAGCGCTATCAGTGATGCTGATATTCTGCAGAATTTATGGCTGGTACAATATTTTATTGGCTCTGTAGGGTCGCTGAAAATTGTGATGAAGAGCAGATAGATATAATAGTTTCCAAGCATGAAAGACTAACTATGAGACAAAGTAAAACATATAGATAAAAACAGAAAGACAGACAGAATAACTAGACAGAGGCACTAACAAGTATAAATAAAATCTAAATAAAAAGGTCCCCCCCCCCCCCCCCCCCGATACCAACAGAGGGGCCTTCTCTGTGGTGCGGCCTTTTGGCCGTGAGGTAAGATCTAAAAACAGTATGTAGGACGGTGGTGTTTTCCGATATCTCGCCAGATCTGCCGTACCACGTGAAAAAGTAGTAGGACAATCTCCGCACATGTCTCGTGCTTTCTATTAACGTTTTGACCACAGTCCGGATAAGGACATTGCTTTATGCACCATATGAGTTATGCGATGCATGTCGTCTTGTGCTCCGCAAAGATGTACATGTATCAAAGTAGCTTTTCACCATAGCTAGATATGGGCTTTCTAAAATGCTTGTGTAATGTGACTTGTCCCCTTGTTCGTATTTTGTGGTCGTGCTGCGGTATATTGAAGAATCGTTATTTGATTCTGAAACTACCACCAGGCGACATGTTTGCACGCTGTCTGTCTGAGGGGGGATGCTCCATGGTGGTATCCGTAATGGGCACCAAACATTCTCGCCAGGCAGACCTCTCTGTTAAAGATAGGAAAACATAAAGCTGGAACACATAGACCTTAACACAAGCTGTTACGGTAGGTTCTAGCAGGAAGGCCCACATAAATAAAGCGACATCTACTAAACTAGTATCTTTAACTCACATAAGGTGATGGTGTTGAATTCTATGGAAATCATCAACCCCACCTTCATGTAGAGCTGCGCGATATACCGATCTCACATCATAAACCGGTTCAATAAGCCGACGGTTTGCAAACCGTCGTTATCACACTCAAACCGAAAAACCGAGTTTTATAAAAATGAAAATTCGGTTTAGCCAATACTGATTAATCATAATTTGTTTTTATTAATAGCGATGCCCAAATAGACCAATGCTGGCCTCTGTAGTGGTATTGAGAGCCGTTAATTTGTCGACCAAGAGTATGCTATTTTTGACAAGTTGCTGCTGGAATGACTGCCTGGATAACGGAGCCAGACATTTCAGTGGTAACTTTTCAAAAGTAATCTTCCCTAGTCTGCAAATTGACAATGTCCGTGAAAAGTTCAAATTTTATTGACCAAGCTTGTCAATTAAAGGGCTAGAATGCTGACCCGTTTGATCATAGAACGGCTACAATTCCGAACGCTCAGAAATTATCGCAATTTAGACACAAAATAAACATCTCTATTATTGGTGTATATGACATGCACCCTCTATGGCAACTATGCTAAGTAAGCCAACCCCCCCCCCCACCCCACCCCCACCCCTCCTCTCATTAAAGCTAAGATTCCAATTCAATGACGGCCTTGACCAACGATATCAGGCCATGTAATATAATATCTCGAGCTTATCTCGATAACTCATAGACACTCTAGCCACGTTATTGGCATGTTCCCGGTGACAACCTTGTAACAAGTTCAAGTTCACGTTTTATTCACTCAGACTTTACATAAAGCATATGAGGGAAAATATTGTACAATTAATATACTGTCGGTAGATATAAATTACAGATTTCATGTTGTTAGAATTATAACATTAAGATGTAACAGAGCATCAATATTTCTCATACATCTTATATACAGTTTGTTATCACAATAGCATTGTTTATGTTTAATTAAAATGGTCATATACGCGGATAATTTAAATAGAGCAGGCATAATTGTATGAGGGTTTAAAATCACGAGTTATAGCTTTTTCTGCAATTTCAATTTCAATTTCTTTATTTACACCCAAGCCACAACGTGGCACAAGGGAAAACAGATGGGGTGGGGCGGAGGGTGAAAGAACGTATATAATTTATTTTTTCAGTTCACCCGTTTAAAAATAACATCTACAAATTTGCAGAGTGATATTAATTTTGATCTGTTCCGAACATTGACAAGTTGGTTCATCTTTAGGGTATTTGAGTGTAGTCTATAATATTTATCGATATATTCGTTTCTTTCACTATCAAGGGCTGGGCATTCAAACAGATAGTGAAATTCGTCACCTAGGACGTTCTGAACACATATTGTGCACACTCGCTCGTTTCGAGGTAGTGGATTTTCATATTTTCCGCGTTCTACAGGTAGCCTGTGGTTACTCATTCTGAATTTACAAAGTAATCTTGAGAATTTCTGAGGTAGCGATATTAAATAATTTTCAAATTGGAAATTTTCCTTGAAAATCCTATAGCTGGTACATGTGCTGCTATGGAAAATTTCCCCTCTTCAGCTTCATATGGATAAGGTATTTACAGAGGTTTATTAGCACGGGCCTGTTGCGCAGTGAAAGGAACCCTTTTGTTTTTTCTATTGTGTTATCGGTGGTGTGGTACTCAGGGATATACTTTCTGCGTTATATTTGGGACAGACAAAAAGAAAGTGCAGTAACAGATACGCGCTCAGCTTTACTGGGGCGTCTCGGATCTAATACAAACAATACCGCTCTTTTATGGATGCTTGCCATCGGAATGTTAAAATGAGAGTAAATGGGTGGGCTTTTAATCGATTGTAAATGGAACACCAAAGCGCCTAGATTTTTTACAAATAGGCCTACGTCAATCCAACTGACGTATTAAGAAATGAATGCTGCATGGATTGTCCCATATTGTAATCAGGTGCATTTAAGTGGTTGGAAGTCGTAGTATGCGTGGACGCACGCACGCGCGCTGCTGGCTTCATATAAACGTAGAGAAATAGTATTTGATTTATGTCTGAGGCTTATGCAGATATTAGTCGTGTCGAGCGTGTATTTTGTGCCAAACGTTCCCGAGGACGCGTGTATGCTTGCTTCACGTTTATCGAAGAATATTCCGTTTAATAATTGTATCCACTCTGCCTTGACGCCCCAACTGACGATCGTTGGAAACATAGGCAGCCTGCCTCTCTCCACCCAGGAGTATAAATGGGTACCAGTGTAAAAACTGGGGAAGTTACTAATAATAGACTGAAAAAACCCAGCCTAGATATGGCGTGAATGGGACCTGGAATCAGGACTCGATAGACGCCAACCAGACCAATAACTTCCTTGACGCCCCACCCCCAACCCACCCCATCATACACTACAAAACCGATATACGGGTCAAACCGGTTTGAAAATTGACATCATCACCGGTTTGATTTTATGTCATACCTCGCAGGCTTACCTTCACGTAAACCAGTGTGCATACCAATAACTTCTAATTACACTAGGTTGATTCATTTTCTTTTCACTTTTAGCATTGTTTGAATAAGTCGCCCTTTTCCCCATCTCTCCTCCAACGCTTTGGCATTGTAGGCATTTCCTGTGACGGAGGCGCGCGCGAGGCACTTTCCTCTCACAGCCATAAAGCTTGTCCGGCCTGAGATTAATTTAGTTTATCTTAAACCTGCTAAAGTAGTCACGCTAGGACCCTCCCTTGCAGGGATACCGCCGGGATAAGACAGTGTGTTTTAACTTCGGCGACAATGGTCACACGGCCCCACCGTAACATGAATGTTCCACCGACTCCAGAAGTCAGTCTATGTACAATCCGGACGCGAATCCCAGTCCGTAGCCCGAGATCAGCTAATCCGCGTCCTCGATATGACTCACCATGCACATGCGGTGTCGAGGAACATGAGGAGCAGCACGTACCCCCGGAGGCTACACGCCGCTCAGCGGACCAGGACTTCTTTATACCGTTGCTCATCATTCTACAACCGTAATACTTTATTTTCTTTTTCTCTTTTAAAGATCTTCCTATGCCAATTGTAACTCAGCAGATATTTTCACTTTTTTGCGCAGATGTCTAACAGGCCAACTTGAAAGTCTGTTTTTTCCTTTGCTGATCTTTATCTAGCTAACGACTTTTGGGCAAGAATACAATTCGTTTGCGCTTATGCACCCACAGTAAAGTGGGCCTGATTCTTAAGTTATGTCGACGACTATTAGGCGTGTCTTACGGTCAGTTACCACCTATTGCTAATTATTTGTTTGAAACATTTTTCACGACCTGTGCCATTCTTCCTATTTTTTAGAACTTACATATAATTATATCTTTGCCACCAATCATTGTATGCTATATATTGTACTTCGCATACGCCGTCTAAAATATCACACCAATAGTAGTGCACTAACATTAATAATTCCTGATATCAACCCTATACACTAGGAAACCCTTCTTGCGCCTTAAAACGACACATGCTCGGTACAATCTGACATAGAGTAGCTCAGCTATTCGCGTTAGAACTCTGTCAACAAACCGAGCTGGCTGATGTAATAACAGCGTCTAGTTAATGTAAAGCCAGCTTCAGCTGCCACAAACGTCTAGTGGCTAATATCTACAAAAGAGTCCTAAAAGGTCCATAAAAGAGCCAAAAAAGCCACCAGCAACTGTCTCATGTTGTGACTAACTCCGGCCCATCTTCGGCCATATTCATTGTATTATATTTACTAAGTCCATCCTTCGGTTCGGTTGCACCAGTGCTAAAATCTGTTAGGTTTGTCGATGGACCCAATCATAATGAAGACGCATCACACCTCCCTCTGTATCTCACGATACCTCAAAGGATAGTAACTTTCTACTAAACTAGGAATTCACTGTGAACTAACTTATCATAATTCTCGGCCTTAGCAGTGAATCTTGGGCAACTTAAACATAAACCTAACTCAGGTTTAACCATTATCTCACAGGAATCAGGTTGATACGGCTTGATTCTGACACATCAGCATGCAATAAAAGACACGCTAGGCAGACCAATTCTAGAGAGTCTTTACGGATTGATGGCACCTCAGCGTGTTGGGATTGATCAATCCCCGAATGCCCTAGCTATCGATTTCCTGAAAACAATACAGGGAAGCTGTAGAATATTTTGTAACTAATTTGACTGGGTGTTGTTGCTGCCTATGCCTATTAAATAATAAAAGCAAACAATTTGTACAACAACGGATAGACCGTCTTCAAATATGCGTTCATGACGTACTTATCGACGTCATTCATGACGTCATGCATTATAATGTCATTCTACACATCACGCAGTTCATTATGATGTCATATGATGGGTGGGTACTCTGGAAAGGTGAATTGAACTATGATGCACACAAGAATGCTTGCGTCAGCCTCACTGGAACGTTATCATTCCGCCGATCCACCAGGTCGGCTTTCCTATCCATCAAAGCGTCCGACTCCCACCTCCAACGAACGGGAAGACCGGAGATCTAACCAGCGTATCCGTCGGGACGAACTGTACCCCACGTACGGACCGGAACGTCTCTACGAGGAACAACGTGGACGCGCCGACACTACAATAGTTAACTGCAGCAACATTCCGATTATTCAAGCAGATCTTGAAGAACTGGGTGACTTTGGCCCTTCTATTGTACAAACATTGCAAGGCAAATTAACAATTTGTTTCAATGATTGAAAAGCTAGCTTCTAGAGAGTCTTTACGGATTGATGGCTTCATCGTATTGATGGCTTCATCGTATGCCCTGATGCCATAATACACGGGCAGTGGGTGTCACAGAATATTTTAACATAAAACATCAACTCTTTAGTAACAATTTTCTACTTATTTGTAATACATTGTATAAATCGAAAACTTACAATAAAGGCGATAGTAAGCCTTGAAGTTCATTTAGCGGCCATTTTGAATTTATGCTAATTAGCCTCTTTCTCGGTTGTTAGATTTTACCGGATTTTGGATAAGTTCTACCAGAGCTTCCTGAGGACCTATATAAACAGATACAATCAAGAAACCTTCTGTTCCAATGGACTGTTCCAGTTTTAGCATTGCCCCGCCCATCTCTAGCTAAGCACAACCCACAACTCGCTCGTGCTGGGATCGATCGATCCCTGAAATCCCTGACTATAAATTTCCAGAAAACGATGGCAGCAGCAGAGCCCAGTCAAATTAGCATCAACATATTCAACAGAATATTTATTAAATAATCTTGAACTTGAACTTGATAGCAAAAACATACAATTCGTACAACAACGCTTAGTCCGTCACTAATTATACGTTTGTGACGTACTTATTTGCGTCATTCATGACGTCATAGATTATGACGTCATCCTACAGGTCATGTAGTGATTATAACGTCATATAATGGATGGATAAACTGGAAAGG
>CM067360.1:116018839-116026339 GCA_034401795.1 Chaetoderma sp. LZ-2023a | reverse complement strand
AATTATGGGTATTTATTCTCCCACGCATCAGGATAAATAATGATGACGCATTGCTCCAAATCATTTCCCCTTATGACAACCTCATCTCCAAACACGCACGCACTCAGGCAGTACTTACGCACGCGTGCGTGCACGTACTCTACTTACTCACCTGCTCGCTCGCCACGCAACCAACCACTCACCCAACCAGCCACCAAGCCACTCACCGGCCAAGCCACCAACCAACCAATCCACCCACCCGCCCGCTCGCGCACGCACGCACGCACGCTCTCACGCACCCACACACGGACGCACACACGCAGACCAGATGCAAGATTCTTTATCACGAATTCTGTTTAACAGCGACAGATTCCAGGCAGATTAGTTTCAAAATATTCAATATCTTTCCGGTATTGTTGTTCTTGAAATAAAGATTGTGGGAATAAGAAGGTTAAAAGAGTTAATTCATTCAAGTTCGAGAGTTTACCGTTATGATTTCTTTGAGATTAAAATACAGGTAGGACTATTACGGAATAGAAGGATCCATTTCTATATATGCCCCGCCTATTTCTAACTAAGCTCCGCCAATACTTCAAGCGGTTTGGGATCGACTTATATAGTTGGAATCCTAAATTACCAGAATCTTAATTTCAAGGTCACTACAGAGAAGATGTTGAATATTTTCAAAGTAATTTGACTGGGTGATGTTGCTGCCGCAACAGCGCCAAGTCAAATTGCTTTCAAAATATTCAACAGAATGCCTATTAAATGGTAAAGACATACAAATCGTACACTTGTTGGACCTTTAAAAGTTCATGACGGACGTTCATTAGGCAGTTTTATTGTGACGTCAGCCTACATGTGACGTAATCATTATGACATCATATACTTGAGAGGCAGATCAGATTTATCCATTAACACGCTTACCATCATTAGGGGTGGGGTGGGGGTGGTGGGCATTCGCGTCAATTAACCCTTTAACACTCACTATGGCCAAAACGGCTTCTGCTGTATGTATGATGTATGATGACTGTATTCTACGGCTGTACTAGTAGAAACATCCTACAGCTGCAATCAGTGCTTCTTCGCTTTTGCCCACTGTGTCTTGTACTCAGCCGAAACCCTTAGCTTCCTTAGGTCCGTTCTTGACTTGAGTGTACCGAGTCCTGCTTTCTTTAGATCACCTCGTAGCACGCTTAGCAGATTTATGCAATGACATCCTCTCCTGGCTTTATATTTGCTGGCTCAGAGTATGGTGAATGCCAAGGCTCGCTGTGCTGGTGTCTCTTCTGCCATCCTTATCACATGGCCAAATGTGGACCATCTTTACAGACTGACTTTTACAGACATCGGCGACGCATTACACATCTTGTATAGTGCATCGTTGGAAATTGTGCTGTCTGGCCATCGGTGTCCAGTGGTGGTGCTTTGGTGTTTGCGGTGGCAGGCATTGAGTGTGTCTAGAGCTGCCTTTGGAGCTGCCCAGCTGTTACAGTTATACGGCATCCAGGATATGCAGGTTGTATTGTATGAACGTAGCCTTTTTATCAAGGGAATCCTTGATCTACGAATCCATAGCTTCCAGAAGGACTGGAAAGCTATGTTCCCAATGACGCAGGGTGCAGCAATGTCAGCAGTACTGCAAAGCAGTGAGCCCAGAATTTTCATTTTCCTCCATGGTTCGCCGCCACGAAGTGGGTCATTGTCTTCTTCTTGTCGTTCGCTGATCATACCGCCAGTACTGTAAGTGACTTTCGACATGATCATAAGCGTTAAGTGCGTGGATCCATGGTTTACTAGAGTGCGCCGTGCGGCCTGGAACCTCCGTCTTCAGCTCTCGAGGTTTCTGTCAGGGTACCTCACCCTTACCTCCTTTAGTCGGCTCTTACGACACGCAGAGGATACGGAAGGTGTATTCTAAGCCCCACCTACAGGGCAGAAGTGGGTCGTCATTTTCTTTAGTTTCCTGCTTTGTAGATAGGCATATGCGGGTGAATTCTGTTTTGGATTCATCATAAAGAGATTCTCAATATTTAGTTTGCTTGCAGCTATTGGGAGAAGTTTGTCAATGGGTTTCTTTTCCTCGTCTATGAAGTCCACATCGTCGGCATATTCCATCTCCAGCGGCATACCCAGTATTGACACTGGAGACTGGGGGTGGGGAGGGGGGGGGGGCCATGTAATATCAATGTTATAGTGTTCACAGTCTCCACCTAAGGTTTGCCTCTTTGATGTCGCAGTCAGACCACGTACATTCCACGTAGCTATGGTAAGTTCCCGGAAAGATCGCTTCGTCTGAGGATGTCGAGCACAGTTTTTTGTTTGAAGAAGGTTAGACATAATCAGAGTTGCCTCTGTATACAGATGTTCGCCCGCAATCCTTCTGCTGTAGTCCTGAAAAATTCTCATTTTACTTTAGCTATAATCCATTGTAATTTGAAAATCTCCCACTGGAATAACGGGCTCGATGACAAAGCCAGTTATTCCAGTGATAAACTTTACAAAATAATCTTCACCTGGTCTACAAATGGACATCTTCTATGAGAAAATTGAAATTGTCATGCACCAATTTAAAAATGGCAATCTGCAAGCTAATTAGAGAAGACTATTTTTTAATATGATGGACTGTCTGACATAAAATGAAAACTTTTATTTCAGAGAAACCTTTCAAGTGATATCAAAGCCTGGTGCATCAAACCTCGCGTTTACCTCGGCCCGGCTTGGACTACATACTGACTTACCATATTACGATCAAACACCTGGAGTAAGATATAGAGGATCTGGAACGAGTTTCTTTTTATATCACTATTATCAACCGAGTTAAAATTATCACTTTGCGCGAGTTTTACCGAGTCAAGTGATAATTTTCGATGAGGTTCATAAAATTGATATTAAATGGTACCGAGTTTGAGATTCTATTTATCATATAATATGAAATTTCGACATATATTCCAATAACGTTTATAAAAAATTGTTTAGGGTGAATATGCGCCCAGATGGATATCCTTTCTCAAACCAGCTAGGAAAGTTGCAAAATTATTCTTAAAACCAGTGTTTTTCCAACGATCGGGTCATCTCATGTATTAAAACCTAAACATCAGAACCCTAGCTAGTAATCGCAGATACAGATCTATCCAACCGCCAACCACAAGACAAATTACACACTTCATGTATGCCGTTTTCGTGGTTGTCTACCGTAACAAAGACTAGCAACCATAGTTTCAAAACGAACGTTCGATACTCATCTGGGGACCTAAGTCTAAGCAAACATGATAGCATCCTTTTCAGTAAAACTATAATCCATGAATTGAAAACAAGTCATCGCGCACACTGGACTCGAAACAAGTTAGTTAAATATCACCTATATAAATAAATGGACTGCCATGCAAACCTACTGTGAAATTAACTGTCAAATCTTGTGAAAACTGGAACTAATGGGCAGTGATAGCCTAGCTATCACAATCATCATCATCCCCATCAACCCATCATCATCATCATCATCATTATCATCATCATCATCATCATCATCATCATCATCATCAGCAGCAGCAGCAGCATCAACTGCTCATAATGCTGACACTAATCTACCTGTGCGTTTTCTTAGCTATTGCCAACTTGGCCCTGGCCAGTATAACAACATGCTGACAGAGAATAGAATATGTTCTACTTAACACTACTTGTGTCAACTTGCTACTAAACACGAAAACACGATTCCTTATAGCAATACTCTTCTCTCGGCCTGCAGAGAGACACTGGCTAAGTAAAAACTGTATTTTCTTTTACCATTACCCTTAATGGTCAAGCCGGCGAAAAATGCAGTGGTAAATTTACAAAAATAGTCTCCTAAAATTAAAATATCTTGAAAAATAGTGACCATCAAAATGTTTAATTAATATATCAAGTAGTATTTTGTTGCCTGAAGATTGGTCAACTCAAACATACGTGATGATGACTCAGACCTGTCACAATATGGCCTACGTGTATATGTTGGATCGAACAATCATTACAGGAATAATAGTAAGCATATGCATAAGATCCAATTATTAAACCCATGTGTTATCCTTTTAGCCAACTCAAATGTTGTACATGTTAATCCAGGACATGATTCCACAACATACACATGTGGAACCTGTGACAAATCAGTAGCGTGGGATGATAGAGGCATACTGTGTCATACATGCAATCAGTGGTATCATGCAAACTGTCAGTCATTATATATCCAAACATACAATACATATCGGGTTGAGGACATTGCCTGGGACTGCATAATTTGTGACGGCCAAACTACACCTCAGTATGCTTTGACCAAGTGCTAATCACCTAAAATCAATCCAGCAGCATCCCCGATACATCACTGGAAACCCTGCTCCTTCTGTGTGTTTGAAGCCTATCCATGCATCAACGCCACACCGAACTAATAACACTCAGAGATCAAACCCTACTCCTCTGAAAGGGCTTACAGTAAATTTCCAGTCCACTAGATTGAAACAGTGCCGAGTCAAAAATCTCATTAAAGGCACACATCCTGACATCATTCTATGCACTGAAACATGGATAGACAGAGGTCTAACATATAGTAAAATATTCCCCAACAAACTTTAAATTGTTTCGAAATGGCAGGGATCTCAACGGAGGAGGAGTGCTTGTAGCAGTCAGCACGGACTATTTTAGCTCCCCAGTGCCTGAACTGCACACAGATTGCATGATGTCATGGGAAAAATAGGAATTGTAGGTCTAAAAGACATGTACATAGCAATCATACTGTAACAACAAAACAACAAATGAACAAGGCGGTGCTGAACTGAGTACGAGTCTCGAAAGAGCCACAAAAATGACAAACTCGATCATAATCGTAGGAGGAGACTTCAACCTCCCAGGATTGGATTTGGGAACCAAAACTCTCAAGCCAGATACCCCATACCCAAACAATTACTACAAAGCAGATATCCTAGATGGCAAGGGATTAGTCCAAATAGTCAAACAACCAACTCGATGCAGGAACACATTAGACATAGTGCTTACAAACCAGAAAGTTCCCAGAGTAAAAGTCATACCTGGTGTTTCCGATCATGGCATTGTTTACTGTGAAGTTGATATCACACCTCTTGAACGTAAACAAAAAACCACGAAGAATCCCGCTCTACAGGGAAGCCAGATGGGACTCCATTAATAGTGAAATGATAAAACATCTGTCAGTGTTCAGAAATTACAAGAAACTTGAGGGTGTGTAGAAGACATGTGGGCTCTTTTCAAAGACGACCTAGAAAGGAGCATGCCTCACAAAAACAGCACGACAGAAGGACAACTTGCCGTGGCTAAGCCCTGCTACTCGAAAGCTGATAAATATAAGGGAAGGCTATACAAGAAAAAGAAGACATCTGCAAACTTACAGCTAGATGCAAAATTTAAAGAGGCCAAAAGAACAATACATAGAGAACTGAGACGCGCCTGCTGGACAGACATAGAGAGGAGTGTCTCACCCCAAGACATTTGAAAACCGGTACCTGCTATGAAATGCTTTTGTACATACATAAAACATAAGCAAAGTGAAAGATGTGGAGGAGCTCTGCTGTATCTTAATTCAGACCCATTCGATCAAGCAACAATCCTCAACAAACAAATTCAGTCAGTTTTCTCTGAGATAACGAACAAAAATCCAACTGAATTCAGACAACACTGCACCATGCCTTGCAACGATCCATCAGCCGAAAGCCTAAGTATCATGGTCAATAGTGTAGAAAAACTCCTGAAGGAACTTAACCCAAATAAAGCCACAGGACATAATAATATAAAGCCTAAAGTGCTCAAAGAACTAGCTACATACATCGCCCCAGTACTTACCATCAGATTCAGGAAACCACAAGAAAGTGATGTAGTCCCAAAGGATGTCAGCTCTGTCTACAAAAAAATGGGACCGCTATAAAGCAGAAAGTACCAATCCATCTCACTCACCCGAATCTGCTGCAAGGTAATGGAACACATCATCACTAGCCATATAATCACAATATATTATATCCGCTACAGCATGGATTCCACAGCAAAAGATCATGTGACACACAACTTGTAGAGTTCTTAGATGACATCACAAAGAACACGAGTACATGAAAACAAACAGACACACTGGTAATGGACTTCGCTAACCTTTTGACAAGGGCAGTCACATAAACTTCCTATAAACTAGATCACTATGGTGTACAAGGAATAGTCAACGCATGGATTACAAACTTCCTATCAGACAGATCCCAAGCAGGTGTCATGCATGGTGAAACATTAACTACATCAGCGTAGAATCTGGTGTACCCCAGGGATCAGTTCTCGGGCCAAGTGTCTCTCTCTTCTATATTAATGACATGCTGGAAGGACTCAAGCCAACTGTCTGGCTATTCGCAGACGACACCATCGCTTATCTAACAATCTCACCACAAGCCGACACGATTTCATTGCAAAATGATCTCGACAAACTGGCATTATGGGGGAAAAATTGAAAATGACATATCATCCAGAAAAGTGCAATGTCACCATCATCAGAAAAGCAAACATATGTAATTACTATACACTACATGGCCACACACTAAAATCACTACTTAGTGTGAAATACCTTGGTTGCCATATAACATCTGATCTGCGGTGGGGTAAACACATAAATGACATCTGCAACAAAGCCAACCATACCATCGGATTCCTAAGACGTAACATAAACATTGGCGCAACACCAGTAAAGGAAAACGCATACAAAACTCTAGTAAGACCAATTGTTGCATATGCCAGTCCAGTTTGGGTTCAATATCATCATAAGGACATCAACTGACTGGAAATGGTACAACGACGTGGAGTAAGTTTTGTCAATAACAGACTTCGAAATAGGTCAAGTGTTGACAAGATGCTGGACCGCCTGTCCTGGAGATCCCTCGAAATGGGGAGTGACACACGAGTAGCTCTCTAGTTTACAAAATCACCAATGATATTGTAGCACTACGCAAAGAGGGAAGCCTTATTCCACCTAGACGCATGAGTCGTAATATGCATGAAAAGAGCTCGAACGACCACAGGAAATAATCGTCCTTCCCTCGCACCATCCTGGAGTGGAAGGCTCGTGCCTCTATTTCAATTCCGGAACTTAAAAAATTATATTAATTTATACGTAATGAAATCATCAGATGTTAAGATTTATATAGTTTCATTACATATAAGCTCACAGTTTAAGCCTATAAAAGTAAACACTTTTATCAATTTTATGTTCAAGCATTCTGGTGTGAATATGCACCATTAATTATTTTATTTGAGATTGAAGAACTAATCACATTTTACTTGCACAGGTTCAGTTGCTGCACTGTATCGTCCAAGTTCGAGAGGGTGGAGAGAACGAGTTTGTGGATGGATTCAAGGCAGCTAGCGATATGAAGACTCATTATCCTAAAGAGTACCACACCATAACTACAGTTCCCATCGATTACTTCAACACTGGAACGGATTACTACAAATACAAAATGCATACTATGCGGCCCGTAACATCGTCGTGCG
>CM067360.1:116011557-116014057 GCA_034401795.1 Chaetoderma sp. LZ-2023a | reverse complement strand
GTATTTGCCTCTCTGCATAATTGCCTATCTATATATCTATCTATCTAGCGGCATATCTGCCTATCTATCTATCTATGTATCTATCTATCTATCTATCTATCTATCTATCAATCTGCCTATCTATCTATCTGACTATCTGTCTATCTGCCTATCTATCTATCTATCTGCCTATCTATCTATCTGCGTATCTATCTATCTGTGTATCTATCTATCTGCCCAGCTATATATCTGCCTATCTATCTCTCTGCCTATCTATCTATCTGACATTCTGTCTATCTGCCTATCTATCCATCTGCCTATCTATCTATCTGCGTATCTATCTATCTGTGTATCCATCTATCTGCGCAGCTATCTATCTGCATATCTATCTATCTGCCTATCTATCTCTCTCTCTATCTATCTATCTATCTATCTATCTATCTATCTATCTATACTATCTGCATATCTATCCATCTGCCTATCTATCTATCTATCTATCTGTCTATCTACATATCTGCCTATTTATCTATCTATCTTCTTATCTATCTATCTGGTTATCTATCAATTTATATATCTATCTATCTATCGTATCTATCTATCTATCTATCTATCTATCGATCTATCTATCTGCCTATCTATTTATCTGCCTCTCTATCTGCCTATCTTCCTATCTATATATCTGTCTAACTTCCTATCTATCATATATCTATGTATTTGCCTATCTGCATATTTGCCTATCTATATATCTATCTATCTAGCTGCATATCTGCCTATCTATCTATCTATCTATCTATCTATCTATCTATCTATCTATCTATCTATCTATCTATATATATATATATATATATATATATATATATATCTATCTATCTATCTATATATATATCTATCTATCTATCTATATATATATATATATATATATATATATCTATCTATCTATCTATCTATCTATCTATCTATCTATCTATCTATCTATCTATCTATCTATCTATCTATCTATCTATATATATATATATATATATATATATATATATATATATATATATATATATATATATATATATATATATATAGATAGATAGATAGATATCTATCTACCTATCTATCAATCTGGCTATCTGCCTACCTGCCTATCTGTATATATATATATATATATATATATATATATATATATATATATATATATATATATATATATATATATATATATATATATATATATATATATATATATATATATATATATATATATATATCAATCAATCAATCTATCTATCTATCTATCTATCTATCTATCTATCTATCTATCTATTTATCTATCTATCTATCTATCTGCCTATCTATCCATCTGCCTATCTATCTATCAGCGTCTCTATCTGCCTATCTCTATATCTGTCTATCGGCCTATCTGCCCATCTATCTAACTTCCTATATGCCTAACTATCATCTATCTATCTATTTGCCCATCTGCATATCTGCCTATCTATATATATATATATATATATATATATATATCTAGCTAGCTGCATATATGCCTATCTATCTATCTATCTATCTATCTATCTATCTATATATATATATATACATATATATATGTATATATATATATATATATATATATATATATATATATATATATATATATATATATATATATATATATATATATATATATATATATATATATATATATATATATATCTAGCTAGCTGCATATATGCCTATCTATCTATCTAACTATCTATCTATCTATCTAACTATCTATCTATCTATCTATCTATCTATCTATCTATCTATCTATCTATCTATCTATCTATCTATCTATCTATCTATCTATCTGCCTATCTATCTATCTGCCTCTCTGTCTGCCTATCTTCCTATCTATATATCTGTCTAACTTCCTATCTGCCTATCTATCATCTATCTATGTATTTGCCTCTCTGCATAATTGCCTATCTATATATCTATCTATCTAGCGGCATATCTGCCTATCTATCTATCTATGTATCTATCTATCTATCTATTTATCTATCTATCTATCTATCTATCTATCTGCCTATCTATCCATCTGCCTATCTATCTATCAGCGTCTCTATCTGCCTATCTCTATATCTGTCTATCGGCCTATCTGCCCATCTATCTAACTTCCTATATGCCTAACTATCATCTATCTATCTATTTGCCCATCTGCATATCTGCCTATCTATATATATATATATATATATATATATATATATATATATATATATATATATATATATATATATATATATATATATATATATATATATCTAGCTAGCTGCATATATGCCTATCTATCTATCTATCTATCTATCTATCTATCTCTCTATCTATCTGCCTATCTATCTATCTATCTGCCTCTCTGTCTGCCTATCTTCCTATCTATATATCTGTCTAACTTCCTATCTGCCTATCTATCATCTATCTATGTATTTGCCTCTCTGCATAATTGCCTATCTATATATCTATCTATCTAGCGGCATATCTGCCTATCTATCTA
>CM067360.1:116006557-116009057 GCA_034401795.1 Chaetoderma sp. LZ-2023a | reverse complement strand
TATCTGCCTATCTATATATCTATATATCTTCTTCTTCTTCTGCTTTTTTTCGATCGCTGGTATCACATGTGGAGAGCCGTTCTCAAGATGAAATCTGTGGTTTTCTGCAGTCCTTCCACAGGCCCATACAGCTTCTCAAGAAAAGAGGTTGACAAAGGCCAGATCTCTTCTCTCAGCAGCTGATACGTACTGCAACATTGAAGTATGTTCTCTGTGGTATGTTCTGCTTCTCCACAAGGACAAGCGGGCGATGTTGTAAGGTGGAATCGCCTGTACATGTGTTGGTTTAGTCTGTTATGTCCAGTTCTGAGACGAAAAATGGTCACTTGCTCTGGCCTCGAGAGATGATGGTAGGCATCTTCTGATTGAGGTGTTCTATAGAGTGACTTGATGATGGTCTTCATCTCTGTATGCGTAACCATGTTTTCTGTCTGATTCTCTTCTGCACCCACCTTTGCCATCTTGTCTGCTTCCTCATTTCCTTGGACTCCACAGTGTGAGGGGATCCACTGCAATGCTATCCGAAAGCATTTGATGGTTTGTAGTGCTTCTTCAAGTTGTGGCAGCTTACCTTTGGTGATAGCCTCAAGGACGGAGCGGGCATCAGATAAAAATACAATCTGTGCAATAGGGTCTGCTGTTCTGCTGATGGTATTAGCTGCATGGACCAGTGCTTCGACTTCAGCTCTGTAGTTTGTGCAGTGTTTGCCTGTCGGTATTGCAGCTGACTCATGTTGTCCGTTTGGATACTGTATGTGCAGTCCAGCACCTCCGCTCTAATTGCATCTTTGGCTGATCCATCTGTATCGATCCCTATCCATGTCTCCTGAGGGTACATTTCTTCCAGCATGGCTACGGTCAGGGCCTTCTTGCTCACATCACTGTGTTCATCTTTGGTTGTGAGATGAGGTACTGTGGTGCGAATAGCTATGCTCTCTCGTTTGTTTTCCCAGGGTGGAGGATCAACGGTGTGGTTTGGGTCTTCTATTTGTGCTGGCAACTTTTCTTGGTGTTTCCTTTAAAGTGCTTTTGTCTCTTTCACAAAACTTGATCTTTTAAGTCTTCCTGATGACAGCTGTGCTTGCCTGATCTTCATCGGGTGGTTGTTGAACGATTTGAACTTTGCAGCTTGGATCAGTGCTTTGCATTCCCTTCCTTTACTAAGTGGGGGGGGGGGGGGGGGATGCCTGCTGTCTGCTCCATTTTTTCTATTGGTGTTGATCTCATTCCACCAGTGATGATGCGCAGTGCCTGGTTTTGTACTCTGTCGAGGTTCTGTTGATGAGATTTAGCTGCTGTCATCCATGCGCTGGATCCATACTCAAGGTGTGGTCGTACTACACCTAGGTAGATGGTCTTGAGGATCCTTTCATTGGCACCCCACTTTGTTCCTGCCAGCTTCCTCGTGATGTTTATCTTTCTTCTGGCCTTTGCCTCTGCGTTCTGGATGTGCTCCTTCCATGTTAATCCTCTGTCATAGGTGACTCCCAGGTATGTCTGCTGGTCCTCGTACTCGAGTGGAGTACCGCCCAGTGTCAGATTGCCAACCTTGGTTTTGGTGGACAGTGAGAATAGCATGGCTGATGATTTTTCTTTGTTGATGGTAATACACCAGAGATTGGTCCAAGCTGTAATTCTGTCCAAGGCGAGCTGCATTCTGTACATGGCAGTCGTTGTGTACTCCTCGGTGCACCAGAGTACGAGGTCATCTGCATAGAGGGCTGCTTGGATCCCATTGGGCAGCTCTGCTACAATACCATTAATGAAGAGTATGAACAGAGTTGGTGACAATACTCCGCCTTGTGGTACCCCTTGTCTCAGCAATACATTCTGTCCAGATTGTCCATCCACCAGCACCCTAGCTCTGCGATTGTGCAGGTATGACTTGGTCCATCGGAACATGTTGCCACCGATGCCTGTGCGCCGGAGCTTCACGAGGAGGCCATCCTTCCACACCTTGTCAAATGCCTTCTGCAGATCAATAAAGGCAGCTAGCATCACCTTCTTGGCTTGAAAAGTGTCCTCTATGACCTGTGCAAGATGTGTTGTTTGATCTTCTGTGCTCCTGTATCTTCTGAAGCCAACCTGCTCTGAAACTATAGTGCTCTCCGACTCCAGGTACCACTGCAACCGCTGGTTGACGATGCGCTCCATAGTCTTGCATATGCAGCTTGTAAGACTGATAGGACGGTAGCTCAGCACTTTCGTCTTGTTCTTCCCTTTTTTCAGAATAGGAGTCATTCTGGCTTCCTTCCAGCACTGAGGAACCTCTCCATTGGTCCAACTGAGATTAAAGATATCTAGCAACCCGCGGAGAGATGCATTAGCAAGGTGTTGGATCATTTCATTCGTAATGCCATCTGGCCCGGGAGATTTCTTCTTCTTCAATTGGCGGATAGACTTCTTCAGTTCTGCTAAACTAATGTCAACTTTCATTGCATCGTGAGTGTTGGTGTCTGTTCTTTCCTTTTGCTCTTTTCTAACCTCTTTTTGACGCATT
>CM067360.1:115864057-116001557 GCA_034401795.1 Chaetoderma sp. LZ-2023a | reverse complement strand
AGGTCCGTTACTAAAACGTACAAAGTGTATGTCTTTGATGAACTTACAATTTAATACACATGCTGTTGAATATTTTGAAGTTAATTTGGCCGAGAGCTCTTGCTGCCTAATAGGCCAGTCCATCTACAGTTAGAGCTAGAACAAATTGACCTTTCCAGTTTATCCATCCATCATATGACGTCATAATCACTACATGACGTTTAGAATGACGTCATAATCAATGACGTCATGAATGACGTAAATAAGTACATCACAAACCTATAATTAGTGCCGGACTAAGCGTTGTTGCACGAATTGTATGTTTTTGCTATTTAATAAATATTCTGTTGAATATGTTGATGCTAATTTGACTGTGCTCTGCTGCTGCCATCGTTTTCTGGAAATTGATAGTCAGGGATTTCAGGGATCGATCGATCCCAACACGAGCGAGGTGTGGGTTGTGCTTAGCTAGAGATGGGCGGGGAATAGCAAAAACTGGAACGGTCCATTGGAACGGAAGGTTTCTTGATTGTATCTGTTTCTATAGGTCCTCAGGAAGCTCTGGTAGAACTTATCCAAAATCCGGCAAAATCTGACATCCGGGAAAGAGGATAATTAACATAAATTCAAAATGCCCGCCAAATGAGCTTCGAGGCTTACCATCGCCTTTATTGTAAGTTTTCGACTTATACAATGTATTACAAATAATCGAAAATTGTTACTAAAGAGTTGATGTTTTATGTTAAAATATTCTGTGACGCCCACTGCCCGTGTATTATGGCATCAGGGCATACGATGAAGCCATCAATACGATGAAACCATCAATCCGTAAAGACTCTCTAGAAGCTAGCTTTTCAATCATTGAAACAAATTGTTAATTTGCCTTGCAATGTTTGTACAATAGAAGGGCCAAAGTCACCCAGTTCTTCAAGATCTGCTTGAATAATCGGAATGTTGCTGCAGTTAACTATTGTAGTGTCGGCGCGTCCACATTGTTCCTCGTAGAGACGTTCCGGTCCGTACGCGGGGTACAGTTCGTCCCGACGGATACGCTGGTTAGATCTCCTGTCTTCCCGTTCGTTGGAGGTGGGAGTCTGACGCTTTGATGGATAGGAAAGCCGACCTAGTGGATCGGCGGAATGATAACGTTCCAGTGAGGCTGACGCAAGCATTCCTGTGTGCATCATAGTTCAATTCACCTTTCCAGAGTACCCACCCATCATATGACATCATAATGAACTGCGTGATGTGTAGAATGACGTTATAATGCATGACGTCATGAATGACGTCGATAAGTACGTCATGAACGCATATTTGAAGACGGTCTATGCGTTGTTGTACAAATTGTTTGCTTTTATTATTTAATAAATATTCTGTTGAATATTTTGAAACTAATTTAACTGGGCGCTGTTGCTGCCATAGGCAGCAACAGCACCCAGTCAAATTAGCTACAAAATATTCTACAGCTTCCCTGTATAGTTTTCAGGAAATCGATAGCTAGGGCATTCGGGGATTGATCAATCCCAACACGCTGATGTCTGGGTGGAGCTTAGCTAGTGATGGGCGGGGCCTAGCTAAAAATGGAAAGGTCACCGTCTTTTCAGTACTATTCGTAAGTCCTGTATGCCGAGTACACATGATGTCACTGGTTTATACTCAGTTTAATAAGTCGTAGTTCGGTGCAGCCAGTGGTGCTGACGAAGGCTGGTTTAGTGAGAATTATAAGTCCTATCCGATTGAGATCTCACCGGAGATTACTTATCTTATATAGTACCTAAAGGAAGATTAAAGATGGAAGGTCACAAAGGATACCTAAGCCTACCATAAGCTGTATATAACGTAGAAAAATAACTCCTCCAATCTAAAATATGCCTCGCGTGGGCCTCCATCAGTATAAGTCCGTCCAACTGAATTTGTATAAAACGAAAAGTGTCTTGGAAAGTGCGTGTGTGACTGTTATACGTGTGGTGTAGGCTGTTTTATGAGATACGGCTGGTCAGTCTCCACAGATACTGGTCAGGTCGAATCGCTAAATTAATTAAGCTAGGTTGGATGCCGCTGTAGTTCGCGGTCCTTCAAGAGGATCTATTTAATGTTTTTAGAAACACAGATATTAGTGCTACAGAGGCCTAGCACCCTAGCCTATTGCTTTAAAACGGGGTTCGTCTGCTTGCACAAGGATAGCCCTGGCCTCACGTAGGACTCGACCGGTGAGCAGGCCAAACAAACAAACAAACTGCGTGTTACATGGTTACCAGGGCGACCAGCACTGGAGCCGAAAAGCTACTCCTAACCAAGTGTCTGAGGTAACCACAAATAAGAAAAGAAATCGAAAGCCGAAGAAACTCATGACAGACCGTTGGAGACTTGCTTTGAAAGTGTTGAGGGCCCACTCGACCCTTCTAAGTCACCACAGAATTGGTCTGCATAGCGTGTCTTTTACCGCACACTGATGTGTCAGAATGTCGACCTGATTTCTGTGAGTTAATGGTCAAACCTGAGTTAGGTTTTTGTTTAAGTTGCCCAAGATTCACTGCTAAGGCCGAGAATTATGATAAGTTAGTTCGCAGTGAATTCCTAGTTTAGCAGAAAGGTAAAGGTACCTTTGAGGTATCGTGGGATACAGAGGGAGGTGTGATGCGTCTTCATTATGATTGGGTCCATCGCCAAACCTAAGAGATTTCAGCACTGGTGCAACCGAACCGAAGGATGGACTTAGTAAATATAATACAATGAATATGGCCGAAGATGGGCCGGAGTTAGTCACAAAGTGAGACAATTGCTGGTGGCTCTTTTGGCCCTTTTTGGACTCTTTTGCAGATATTAGCCACTAGAGCTTTGTGGCACCTGAAGCTGGCTTTACATTAACTAGACCCTGTTATTACATCAGCCAGCTCGGTTTGTTGACAGAGTTCTAACGCAAATACCTGAGCTACTCTATGTCAGATTGTACCGAGCATGTGTCGTTTCAAGGCGCAAGAAGGGTTTCCTAGTGTATAGGGTTGATATCAGGAATTATTAATGTTAGAGCACTACTATTGGTGTGATATTTTAGACGGCGTATGCGAAGTACAATATATAGCATACAATGCTTGGTAGCAAAGATATAATTATATATAAGTTCTAAAAAAAATAGGAAGAGTGGCACAGGTCGTGAAAAATGTTTCAAACAAATATTTAGCAATAGGCGGTAACTGAGGTAACTGACCATAAGACACACCTAATAGTCGTCGGCATAACTTAAGAATCAGGCACACTTTACTGTGGGTGCATAAGTCAAACGAATTGTATTCTCGCCTAAACGTCGTTAGCGAGATAAAGATCGGCAAAGGAAAACAAAAGACTTTCAAGTTGGCCTGTTAGACATCTGCGCAAAAAAGTGAAAATATCTGCTGAGTTACAATTGGCACAGGAAGATCTTTATAAGAGAAAAGACAATAAAGTATTACGGTTGTAGAATGATGAGTAACGGTATAAAGAATCCTGGTCCGCTAAGCGACGTGTAGCCTCCGGGGTACGTGCTGCTCCCAATACTGCTCATGTTCCTCGACACCGCATGTGCATGATGCGTCATATCGAGGACGCCGGTTAGCTGATCTCGGGTTAAGGACTGGGATTCGCGTCCGGATTGTACATAGACTGACTTCTGGAGTCGGTGGACCATTCATGTTCCAGTGGGGCCGTGTGACCATTGTCGGCGAAGTTAAACCACACCGTTTTATCCCGGCTGTTAGTATCACTGGTATGTCGGCCCATTATATAAATTTAGATTTGAGACATATATAAAAAGTGTTAGAGCTAACAATGCTACCCGTTTGCTACTAATGGGGGTTTAAGGTATGTACGATTGTATGATGTTTGTTCATTTGGATACTCGCCAGAGGTACCTCATCGATCTCTGGTCGATATAATATGTGCGGTATCCCTGCAAGGGAGGGTCCTAGCGTGACTACTTTAGCAGGTTTAATATAAACTAAATTAATCTCAGGCCGGACAAGCTTTATGGCTGTGAGAGGAAAGTGCCTCGCGCGGGCCTCCGTCAAAGGAAATTGCCTACAATGCAAAAGCGTAGGAGGAGAGATGGGGAAAAGGGCGACTCTCGTATTCAAACAATGCTAAAAGTGAAAAAAAGAATCAACCTAGTGTAATTAAAAGTTATTGTGATGCACACTGGTTTACGTGAAGGTAAGCCTGCGCGGTATGGCATAAAATCAAACCGGTGACGATGTCAATTTTCAAACCGGTTTGAACCGTATATCGGTTTTGTAGTATATGATAGGGTGGGTGGGGGGGGGGCGTCAAGGATGTTATTGGTCTGGTTGGCGTCTATCGCGTCCCTGATTCCAGGTCCCATTCACGCCATATCTATACTGGGGTTTTTTTCAGTATATTATTAGTAACGTCCCCAGTTTTTACACTGGTACCCATTTATACTCCTGGGTGGAGGGAGGCAGGCTGCCTATGTTTCCAACGATCGTCAGGAGGGGGCGTCAAGGCAGAGTGGATACAATTATAAAACGGAATATTCTTCGATAAACGTGAAGCAAGCGTACACGCGTTCTCAGGAACGTTTGGCACAAAATATACGCTCGACACGACTAATTTCTGTATAAGCCTCAGACATAAATCAAATACTATTTCTCTACGTTATATATGAAGCCAGCAGCGCGCGCGCGTGCGTGCGTCCAAGCATACGACGACTTCCAACCCATTAGAAATGCACTTGATTACAATATGGGAAAATCCGTGCAGCATTCATTTCTTATTACGTCAGTTGGATTGACATAGGCCTATTTGTAAACAAATCTAGGCGCTTTTGTGTTCCATTTACAATCGATTAGAAGCCCACCCATTTACTCTCATTTTAACATTCCGATGACAAGCATCCATAAAAGAGCGGTATTGTTTGCATTAGATCCGAGACGCCCCAGTAAAGCTGAGCGCGCGTCTGTTACTGCACTTTCTTTTTGTCTGTCCCGAATATAACGCAGAAAGACAAAAATATATCCCTGAGTACTACACCACCAATAACACAATAGATAAAACAAAAGGGCTCCTTTCAACGTGCAACAGGCCTGTGCTTAATACACCTCTGTAAATACCGTATCCATGCGAAGAAAAAGCTATAACTCTTGAGACTATGAGAAAACTCAAATTTACTTTAAATCGATCCACACTTAATACAATTTATGTTTCCTATCTTCGATCTTTATTAGAGTATGCGTCTAGTGTGTGGGACGGTTGTACTATTGATGATGAAATTAAATTGGAAAGATTTCAACTTGAAGCTGGTCGAATTGTGACAGGTCTCCCTAGATTCTCCTCCATAGCTAGCATTTATAATGAAACGGGTGGGAGACATTGAAAGACAGACGAAGTTAGCAGAAACTCATAACGTTACACAAATTACTGTACGACGACAATTCACCAGATTTTATGACGGACATTACACCGACACGCACAAATACAACAGAGCGCTACGACTTACGCAAGCCACACAATGTCAATGTGCCCCTATCACGATTGGAAATATATTACAAAAATCGTTTTTCCCAAGCACCATTCAAATCTGGAACACACTTGAAAACAATGTACAATCAGAATCAAAAATTTCAAAATTTAAGAAGTTAATAAAATTTAGAAACTATATCCCTCCGAGTTTCTATAACTACGGAATTCGAAAACTTTCTATCCTTCATACCAGACTAAATGTCCTTACTACACCATACAAAGACAGCACTTATTACAACAACTACATCTGTATATTCCTTTGGCGAGTGACTTGCTATGCAAAGGAAATACATCTCTATCCCTCCAGAAAAATGAATACATCTTCAAACAAGTTCAAAATTATATTCAAGCTACTGGCAGATTTTAACCTCATATATGTTCCCAACGTTTGATATGATGTAGGAATAGTCCGTATTTTTATTGTCATGGTTACATGGTTAGGATACAAATGACTGTATAGATATACTATATACTTTAAATTTTTGCTTCCGCTGTCGTTACTGTCTCCCCTACATCTCTCTCTCTCTCTCTCTCTCTTCTCTCTCTTCTCTCTCTCTCTCTCTCTCTCTCTCTCTCTCTCTCTCTCTCTCTCTCTCTCACCTCTTAATTTATTGTTTCTCTCTCACCTCGTTTTAGTGTTCTCAATCATTGGCTGCTTATAAGAATTATGTAGGGAGAGGGAAAATCTAAGTTGTAAGAACTTGTGCCCGATCCCATTGTGCAATTGTTACAATAAAATATGTTTAAATCAAAATATAACTCTTGATTTTAAACTCGCATACAATTATGCCTGCTCTATTTAAATTGTCCGCGTATATGACCATTTTAATTAAACTTAAACAATGCTAATGTGATAACAAACTGTACATAAGATTTATGAGAAATATTGATGCTCTGTTACATCATAATGTTATAATTCTAACAATATGAAATATGTAATTTAAATCTACCGCCAGTATATTAATTGTAAGATATTTTCCCTCATATGCTTTATGTAAAGCCTGAGTGAATAAAACGTGAACTTGAATTTTGAACTTGAATTTGTTACAAGGTTGTCACCGGGAACAGGGAAATGGCGTGGCTAGAGCGTCTATGCGTTATCGAGATAAGCTCAAGATATTATATTACATGGACTGATATCATTGGTCAAGGCTGTTATTGAATTGGAATCTTAGCTTTAATGAGGGAGTGGGGGTGGGGGGGGGGAGGGGGGGATGGCGCTTACTTAGCGTTGTTCATAAAGGGTGCATGTCATATAAACCAATAATAGAGATGTTTATTTTGTGTCTAAATTGCGATAATTTCTGAGCGTTCGGTATTGTAGCCGTTCTATGATCAAACGGGCCAGCATTCTAGCCCTTTAATTGACAAGTTTGGTCAATAAAATTTTAACTTTTCACGGACATTGTCAATTTGCAGACTAGGGAAGATTACTTTTGAAAAGTTACCACTGAAATATCTGGCTCCGTTATCCAGGCAGTCATTCCAGCAGCAACTTGTCAAAAATAGCATACTCTTGGTCGACAAATTAACGGCTCTCAATACCACTATAGAGGCCAGCATTGGTCTATTTGGGCATCGCTATTAATAAAAACAAATTATGATTAATCAGTATTGGCTAAACCGAATTTTCTTTTTTTTAAACTCGGTTTTTCGGTTTGAGTGTGATAACGACGGTTTGCAAACCGTCGGCTTATTGAACCGGTTTATGATGTGAGATCGGTATATCGCGCAGCTCTACATGAAGGTGGGGTTGATGATTTCCATAGAATTCAACACCATCACCTTATGTGAGTTAAAGATACTAGTTTAGTAGATGTCGCTTTATTTATGTGGGCCTTCCTGCTAGAACCTACCTTAACAGCTTGTGTTAAGGTCTATGTGTTCCAGCTTTATGTTTTCCTATCTTTAACAGAGAGGTCTGCCTGGCGAGAATGCTTGGTGCCCATTATGGACACCACCATGGAGCATCTCCCTCAGACAGACAGCGTGCAAACATATCGCCTGGTGGTAGTTTCAGAATCAAATAACGATTTTTCAACATACCGCAGCACGACCACAAAAGAACAACACGGGGACAAGTCACATTACACAAGCATTTTAGAAAGCCCATATCTAGCTATGGTGAAAAGCTACTTTGATACATGTACATCTTTGCGGAACACAAGACGACATGCATCGCATAACTCATATGGTGCATAAAGCAATGTCCTTATCCGGACTGCGGTCAAAACGTTAATAGAAAGCACGAGACATGTGCGGAGATTGTCCTACTACTTTTTCACGTGGTACGGCAGATCTGGCGAGATATCGGAAAACACCACCGTCCTACATACTGTTTTTAGATCTTACATCACGACCAAAAGGCCGCACCACAGAGAAGGCCCCTCTGTTGGTATGGGGTGGGGGAACCTTCTTTTTTATTTAGATTTTGCTCCCCTCCCCCCACCAGGTGATATCGTCAGGGAGCTTATAAAAACTTCGAAAATGCGGTGTGGAGTGTGTGCTCCAGAGACGAGAACTCAAACCCGAAGCTTAGGCTATATACTGCCAGGAATCTTACTGTAAGCGGTACTATTTCGTCTCTTTACGCTCTGGCAGTCACACCACTAAACGTCTGATGAGCTTAATTTTCTGAGCTCCTTTTAAACTAATTGGTGACGTCACAAATCATCGTTTCAACCAATCAGCGAACGCGTCATAACTATTTAGGGATACGCGACCAGGTAATCTGCTGGTCTTCACCCTACCAAGCGCGTTCGCTATGACGTTATTATTTCAGATGGGAGCTCAAAATATTGGATGAATAATCTCCGATATCCCAGCCATTTCTGAACCGATTTTAATTCTGTAAAAAGTTTTAGAATCTTCGTTCGATTCTGCTAATGGTTCTTACCAAGAAAGGCGAGGATGCCCCGTGTTCAGGAAATTATGAACACAGACCCGGAATATTCACAAGATGCCATTCTCTCCACCTGCCAACGCGCGTACATAGGCTATCTCTTATGGTCGCGCATGGGCAGCCGGCCATCTCAGAGACTTATTCTGAGCCTCTCTTATATGGCTTTATTACGCGTATCGTCCTACCCAGGGGGTGGGGTTGGGACATCCCACGTCCGGCCATCCCATACCCAGATGAACTGGGCCAGTTCGTAACTGACCGGTCGATCCGTGCTACAGACGCAAGTAGATGAAGTTGGACGTAGTGTGAGAGTTCGGCATGTCATTTTTGTGCATAAAGCAAATTATCTTCAGATACTGACGTGGCAGTACTTAATGTATATGTGTGCAGTTCGCTCCATTGTAGTGAATTGTGGTTCCAGAGGGGTACAAAGTACAAGCTACGTTACATTACAATACATAATGTGTTAGGCCCAGCATTGTCCCTGGCTCTACCACTCATTCAGAGTTGTGTCAGTACAAGTGCGTTGGTTGGAGTAGCAAAAAGATACGGCTTTCTATCTACTAGAGTCGTCCGAATGACATCAACACAGTTTGGCCCAACTGGGTAAAATGTTGACCTAGCTCCGGATCCTGAGATTTTATAAATAGGAGAAGCTTGCTACAAAGAATGTTAGAAATAACCACTTCCAAGCTCGTGTTTGGAGAAATTCATTGCAAGCAGTTCAGAAACTTCCATCTCCAAACGGCCATGGCTGGAGCCTCGTGAATGGTCCACTTAAACCTATCTTGATGTCAAAAGAACCTGCTCCAAGTGCACAAATTGCATTCACGTCATGTAAATGTCTGAAATCAGTATACAGGTGGACAGATTTGTGCTAGTACAAAGCAAATTATTTACTCTGCACTGAAACCTGCTTTTGTATGGTAAGCCAGTGGACCTATCCGGTTTTAGCTATGCCCATCTCTAGCTAAGCTCCACCCACACCTCGCTCGTGTTGGGATCGATCGATCTCTGAACACCCTGACTATCAATTTCCAAAAAATACACAGGAAAGCTGTTGAATATTTTGAAACTAATTTGACTGGGTGCTGTTGCTGCCTAAGGCAGCCACAGCGCCCAATCAAATTAGTTTCAAAATATTCAACAGCATGTTTATTAAATAGCAAAGAATTACAAAGAAGCATGTTTATTAAATAGCAAAGAATTACAAAGACATACAATTCATACAAGGTATCGGACTATTTGAGATTTGATGACAGTCTATATGGAACCCTTTGTGACGTAATGATTGTGACATCATCATACACGCGCTGAGCTGATGATGACGTCATACGAAGTCAGATGATGGCTGGATAATCTGGAAAGGTGAATTATGTCCAGAATCCTGTTATTGAAGATGACTCAGAAACAGATGATTATCCTGCTCTAGTACATATGTGAAAGCTATGTGTGACGTTCCAGCGTGTGTCCGCGTATTCTGGCCATCAATCGAAATAATAATTAGTAAAAAAAATTCGAAAATTATTGACTTTTCTTACAAAGATACCATTAGTTGCCACAAGTTTTCAAAGTACATCTTTATTCTAAAAACCAAGCATGTGCAATTGACACAATTTTGCTGACATATAATCTGTGAAATGTGACCAATCGTTTCATATTTGGTTAAGATTGCGTTGATAGGTGGTGACATACAAGTTTGCAAAATACAACGACCCTGGTACACACCTGACTGTAAAAAGGCGGGAGAAATGTACCATAGATCTAGGTATACAAACCATCTAGTAAAAACAGAAACCTCCAGAAATGATATGATAGAAGCCAGCAAAACTTATAAAAATAATATGAATATGGCAATACTGAGACACAAGGAAAAGACAAAACATAAGATTATGAATTTAAGCCGTAGGGACCCAAAAGCATATTGGAAAATTATCAAGCAAAATGACCCCAAGTCCGACAAATGTCCTGTTAGCATCGATGATATGTTTAAGTACTTTCAAGAAATAAACGAAAAGGAAGCAATACCAGGAATATATAGCAGTAGCCAAGACACTCATTCTGAAAACAGCACTTTAAATAGAAAATTCACCGATGAAGAAATTCTTAAAGCTATTAGAAATCTAAAAAGCGGTAAGGCCCCAGCGGCCGATGATGTACTAAATGAGTATATTAAAACAACACAACAGGCGATGGTTCCAATTTACTGCAAACTATTTAATGATGTCTTAGATAGTGGCTATGTACCAGAGGTCTGAACAGAGGGTGTGATCATACACATCTATAAAGATAAAGGGAGTAGAGATGAGCCCAAAAATTATAGACCAATAACGCTCGTTAGCTGTTTAGCTGTTTACCTCCACACTCAAAACAAGAATAACTAAATATATTGAAGAGGAAAATATCTTAAAAGAGAATCAGACTGGTTTTAGACAAGGGTACTCCACATCCGACCACATTTTTAGTCTCCATTCAATAATTAAAATATGTGCACAAACAAAAAAAGTACGGTAGTGTGCGTTCATAGACCTAGCTAAGGCATTTGATACAATCTGGAGGGAGGCCCTGTGGGGGAAATTGTTAGAAAATAAAATAAACAGCAAAATACTAAATGTAATTTAAAATATGTATGAAAACATTAAGTCTAAAGTTCTGCTAAATAATATGATGTCTGATCTCACGGACTATCTAGACAGCAAAACTTGCACAGGAATAGAAATAAAAAAATAACTCCATTTTATACTTAAAACTGCTGGTTCTACTTTATGCTGATGACACAATCATTATTGCAGAGAAAAAGCAAGACTTACAAAATATCTCGACGAGTACTACCAATACTGTAATCAATGGAACCTAAAAATAAATACAGAAAAAACTAAAATCGTTGTATTTGGCGGCACCATGTGTCTTATAAGATCGCTTAGTTTTAACATGCAAAATACCCAAATAGAAATTGTAAATACATATAAATACTTCACCCGAAACTCTAAATTTACAGATGCAATTAAACATCTTAGAGACCAATGTCGAAAGGCTATGTACAGCCTACTTCGGCGCATCACCAATTTACATCTGACAATAGACTGTAAACTCCAATTGTTCGATGAAACAATATCACCAATAGCAGAATATGCCAGTGAGATATGGGGCTTTGAAAATACCAAAATATTAGAGGGTATCCATTTAGAATTTTTGAAATTTATATTGAAAGTTAAAAAACCCCACCCCATTGTACATGGTATATGGCGAATTGGGAAGATACGCCATGCAGATAAGATTCCAACCTAAAATGTTACACTTTTGGGCATCACTTGTAATGGGAAATCGTAACAAACATAAGAACAATTTATAACAACATCATAATACACTATAATACAGATAAAATTCCTGTACATGTATATTGAAACAAATTTGACTGGGAGCTATTTACTACCATGTTAGCAACTTAGTTTCAAAATATTCAAGAGCTCTCCTCTATCTATGTCTTGAAATATACACACTGGAATTTCAACTATTAACGGATGCATGGGTCAATAATGAGATTAATGACTGTTAAATACGATTAAGTATAGTCTTAATATCATTCACTAACGCAAGCCTTGCAGCAGGCACAGAGTTTGGAAACATAAACCTAAATATAGCCAAAATAATATTAAAATGACAGTTATAATATCATACCTCCCATCCGCACTCCCTTCCCCCCTTCGCACAGCTCCCCCCCCCCCTCCCCCTCTCCCTCTCCCTCTCTCTCTCTCTCTCTCTCTCTCTCTCTCTATCTCTAAGAGGCGGGTTGTTGATCAGACTTATTCTACGAAAGACAAGTTATTAAATAATAATTCATCGAATACATGTAATTGAGTCAAATAATCAAGCAAGACTGGCAGTAGTTCGATGCCAATGAATGAATGAATGAATGAACCCACGAACGAGCGAGCGAACGAACGAACGAGCGAACGAGCGAACAAACGAACGAACGAACGAACGAATGAATGAATGAATGAATGACGGGAGGATTGACAGACGGATGGTCGGTTGGACGGACAAACATCTGGACGGGGGAGTAGAGGGACGGATGAGTTTTATGTAGACAAGCAGACAGACGAGTGGGTGGGCGGCAAACCCTATATAGGTAGTATTATTTAACACATTGTGTATATAATAGTGGATATTTGCGAATATAAGTATTATATTTGAATTCCTCTCACACGTTGATTTTGTATGGCCAATATAACTGTTATATGCAATATTCTTTAGCATACTACATGAATACTTGCTAATAAATGTATTCTATTTGCATTGCTTTAGAACGTTTATTATGTGTGGAAAATATAACTGTTATATTTGAATTCTTTTCAAACGTTGATTTTAGATGGCAAATACAACTGTGAGAGAGAGAGAGAGAGAGAGAGAGAGAGAGAGAGAGAGAGAGAGAGAGATTTTATTCCACAATAGGCACTTGGCCCTTGAGTGTGCACAATCGCATAGTCATTTTGTGACGGACACTAGAATACAATGCAGTTTCACAGTACAATTTGCAATAAAATCATATATAATTACACAGGCTATTAATTACAATAAACGAAATATCTTCCCTGCTGGTCTGCAAATGATGACAGTCTTGAACAAGGTAACATTCTGGTTTATGATTGATGTTAAATGGCCATTTGCGGGTGGGTCCGGAAGCGTGTTTATGAAAATTGTGCAGCGTAATCCTGGCTCGCTACTGAGCCAGTCGTTCCCATGCTCAATTGTTGGAAACACGCCTCTCTTGGACTGCAAATGAGCATTTATTGTACGTTTTTCTCTTGTTCTATGAAATTATTATTATCGTGGAAACAGAAGGAAGTCATAGACAGATTAGACTTATGGTTAGTCGGAGAATATGCTCAAGTTATCAAATCAGTACGCGCCTTTAAAGTATGTTAAATAAAAGCTGCTAGTTTCTTCAGGACTGTAGAATTCTGATGTTGGAATAATTCAGTGAATTAAAAAAAACTAGGTCTCATATAATAATAGGACGTAATAAGAGATTTACATAGAGCGTTATATTGTGGGCATATGAGGATACAGTGGTACTCGTCTTCTATATCATCTTTACTAAATGGGCAAATTCTCTCTGACAATGGCGTTGGTCAGGTTTGTGCCATCCGCCTGTTTCAACGTGCTATCGATGGCTTGCTGTCCGGATTTTCGTTAAAGCCTCTCTATGTTTAATTATTTTTACATTGTCCAGGTAATGTTTATAGCTTATTTCATTACAAAAATACTTGTATATACTGGTTTTGCTGCTGTTTGCGAGTATTCCTGTCCATTCTTGGAAATAGTTATCATACATGCGTTGCTTATAATACAATATAAACATATTCTTGTCTACATTTTTAGCTTGAGTTGTCCACACACCATTAAAGCCTTGTCTACATAGCATGTCCCTGAGGTTACTCACCCAGTCAGGGCGGGCAGTGATAGTACAATCCGTATATAAAACATCATAAATACTGTACATCTTATTAACCTATTTGGCTGTGCTTCTATTACTTTAAACCAATACTTTGATATTCTAATTTCTCTATTAAAACATAACGGAGGCCTACCCAATTCACCATAGACAACACAATTAGATGTGCTTCGTTTAACTTTTAGTACAGTAGAAGTTGACATGGACCCGGACATTTTGTATAACAGACAAATCTTTGTTTTAATCACTTCGGTATGGCCCAAAATACATCCCAGGAAAATTCTCCAAAATTCACACATGGGGAAATATGTTTTTAGAGGAAATTCAAAATGGCCGCCAAGGCGATGACCAATAACCAGGTAATATGTATTTTGACTCTAAAAACCCGTGTTTTGGTAAGTGTTGTACAGTTTAAAGTATGTCATCATCAAAATCACTTGATAAACTATAAATTTAATGCAAACTGAGCGACTGTTGTGAAACACAGCGAACAGGCAGAATGGCTGAAATTTGTCTATGCATTTTCACTTTCAAATTTCGAGCTGTTAAGGCTGTGACCTTCACATTTACAATGTATGCTACAGGGAATGCCTTTCTTGGAGCAACTACACGAGGAACACAGACGTGTGCTGCTTTTACACTGGCACCTTATATTTAGAAGTGGCTCCGGAGGCGCTGCTGACTTGTCCGTAATGATTGCCGTCACTGATCCTTGTTCTACTGCATAACCATACTCTACTTTCTTTAACACAGTTTTTACGTGAAGCCATGTGCTTGCTTGGAGATGAACCCGAAGGCTATGGAAGTATGCTGCCCTACGTGTAGGTGGCATTCTTTCAACTGGTACATGCTTAGGAGATATGGCAGTCATGTATCTGAGATTGTCTAAGCCAGGACTTCTTGATCCAGCACTATACAAAGACTTAATGTACTTTTCACCAATAACCATTATATCCGCCTTTGATCTGGAGATGTCGCCAAATGCAAGTACATCTTGTCTGAGGGTTGGTGAAGATTGGATCATTTTCATATGCTTTACTTTGCCCATGCCATATAAAGCTGATGTCGTGTCACATCCAGATATACTATGGACGAATGGCAGGCACATACACAATTCCTTGCCTAAGATCTCTGTGGCCACTTTGATGCATAGCTTATGTTGCTTTGTGTGTAGGAAAATATTTGCAGAGGTGCTTGCATGATAGAGGAGTAAGATCAATATGTCTGTATCGTCAGCAACAACTATCGTTGTTCTTTCAGTTCCTGCCAATTATAAGGCTCTCCTTACAATCACCAAATCAGCATCGCCTTCATCTACTGCATGTACCACCTCAACACCTGCATCTGATAAATGTTTTGCCAACAGATTTATGGTATTCTGCTTGTTGCGTTTGTTTGATAGAAATCCGGTTTTGTTTCCTGGAACAGGTGTGTTGTCTTGGACAGCTACATCAGGAGCGCCAACTTGATTAAGCCGTCGTGGCTTCTGTTCTTGATCTTTTGTGGTCTCAGTTTGATAGTTATCAAATATAACGCATACAGGCGCATCAAGCCTCTGATAATGTACCATGTACCACTGATGCTACGAATGAGCTACAAACGGTCTCCATTGTTCCAACCTTAGGCCATGGTATCCGATGCAAAAGTGCGCAGCCATCAAATACTCTTGCAGCTGGCGCTGTAGCATTGGTGTGTTCATTTCAATTACATAGTTCGTCAGTTGTGACTTTTGTGATTTCCTCATAGTTCCGTCATCGTGGAAGAGGGCGGGACATACCGTTGCAAGCTCGTATTCAAAGATCGCTTTGTCTGGAGGTCCTGAAACAGATGCAGTTGACATTAAGCGATGGTACAGCTCCTGGGAAGACATATGGACATCTTCATTTCCTACTTTAACTACCTTTCGCATGACAGCAAATGTTACAGCTTGATCTGCTTTCTTTAGCGTAATGTCGCCAAACCCTTTCTCATTTAACTTCTCATGAATTCTTCGACCAATATCAATGGCATCATCGGCAGTAACACGATGGTCTGCAATCAAACCAGTTGCGATATTTCTCAGTTGGTCGTCTTCAACTGCGAATGGATTGTGTTCTCTGAGAAACAGAGTGAATTTCTTCATGTCTTCTACATCTCGTCTCATATTTGCAGGGTGAACATCTCTGTGTTGTTCCGACCATGTCCCGGTGAACGTGTCAGTCAATGACAGCAGAGCGTGTGTGTACTGTGCTATGATGTGTGCAGTGAGAAGCCATTTTGTTCTAGCGGATTCCTTGTGCGTTATATTGATCAATCCACCCTGTGTCTTCCCAGCTCTCATTAGACTCTGTTCAATTGTCATATCAGACCAGGTACCACTCCAATACAGTTTAGCATTCCTGCGTACAGCAAAGTGCCCTTCGTGCATGGAACCATCCAGACAAGTACATAGATCATCAGAATCTTGGAGGTAAAGGCGACAACACTTTGTGTAATTTGTGTGCCTTGCAGCAGCAAAGTATGGCACCAAATTCCATGAACAACGACCACAATTTACCAGTTCTTGATTTCTCTACGTTTTCCTTCAAATTAGAAACTTGCTTACATAGGTCTTGCAAATGGTCATTGTCACAAACATCGTCTGCTGAAATATCATGTAACATAATAGCATCGTATAAATTGTGCAGCTCTGACCACATATCATCCGTTGACATATGTGTTTGACTTTCACAGCATGTTTCTGTTTCGGTTGTTTGCTCATCCGAAGCGTCATCGCTTTCTTCATCTTGCAGCTCTGCAAATTCAGATTCACCATATGTACTGCTGGGTGTGTTGTCTGCAGCACTGCCTTGTAGAGAAATTATATCAACATCGGGTTGAATTAGCAAAAGATGCAATGCGCATCTGTAAGGAGGCATGCTCTTAATGTCTTTGGGTAAGCTTTTCCCTCCATTATCCTAGGTAGGGAATTCCTAGCATACACGGTTGCCCACAAATCATCAATCCCACTCCCCTCCATGATCTTACAGCCCACTCCAAGAAAGGACATTAGTTGGTGGAAGCCACCCAGCCTTATATACATGTTCCTACGGTCGTGTAAAATGCACTGGCGCTGTTGCTGTTCTGGTGCTGTTAGCCAATTGCATAGATAGTTAAAGCCCACATCATTCATTTCATCAAAGTTTCGGGCATTACTTCCAGAAGCACCACACGAACTGATGTTTCTACAAGAGATGAATTCTTGCATACATTGACGATGATATTTGGCTTTAACAGCACATAGGTCACCTGCAAAAAGTATCCTTGCTTTAACATCATTCGCTAACGAATCTTGCATTTTGCCACACGTGTTTAACAAGGTTCCCTGGACTACACTGAGTTTACCCTTACTAACATATTCAATATTGCTTATGTGAGAATGCCGTTCAGGGTGACGGCGGAGAGCATCAAAGTCGAGCTCTTCAGCACATATCAAACAATGAGTATGGTAATCATAATGATTAGATTCGGAGCGCAGTGTAGGGGTAGATGGTCGCACTCCTTCATCGTTTCTGTTTTGCTATTGCACTTTTGCAATATTTCTAGGCAACGTGTAATTTGTGTAGCAGTTATCGTGTACATAATGTTCGTTCGACGGAGATAGTTTCAAATCAATACCATCTTCACGAAGCTTTGAAGCGTCAAGCAGCGTTGAAAGCCCTTTATGACTAAGTTTTCTAGAACTGCTGCTATCATGGGAAACATTACATACAACACATGTTTTTTCTTGCGTAGGGTCAGACATAATTGTACTAAACCATTAATTAGCATGAACAATGTGATTTTGACTCTATATATTTATCGTTTTATAATTGAATCGACTTAACTTACTTCAAGTAACATTTTCTAAATTTACCCCGGACTATACATTATTGTAATAGTAAGAATAATAGCGTTAGGAATATTTATATCATTGACTGCATAGTTGCGATCAACATGCTGTCCATATGTGTAACTCTCTCCGTCAGATCTTTAAAGAAAACTGGCCATACATTGATGTACCATATTCTGGAATTCACACTCATGTATCAAATCATATATGGTTGTTATAGACAGGTTTTACTGATTAATTTTAATTTACATTAGTATGTCTTACAGGTAATTTGACTGTGGGCCCGTTGTCATATACACAATTGACAATAGCAATTGTCAGTAGGTCTAATTTTATAAAATTCTCAACAGATTACCTATTTAAGCTAAATATTTTTCACATTTCGTTCCCTAACTTCAAAGGGTTAAAAATCAGGTTTCCTAAAGTGTGAATTTGTGAGAATTTCTTGTGTGGACTCTGGACAGACATAAAAAGTGTTTGGAACACAAAATCGTCTGTTATACAAAATGTCCGGGTTAGCCTATATTTCTGTTGATTTCTACTGGACTATTTCAATAATTGCTTGCATAAATGTAAGTGACATTTTTCTACATCCATGAAACCCCAAAACCTCACTGCTATAACAAAGAATCGGTAGAATTAATTTATCGACTAAAATACACAAGTGATTGGGTGTTAATCCTGCAAATCTGCAACAATATTTCTGTAGGGTAAAACTGGCTTTCTGAGCTTGCTCAGCGAGACATTTCTGTGCCAGGAGAAATGAGCCAGAAGTCGCAAAAATGATACCTAAATATTTGAACTCTTTAACGACTTCCAGCTCATGTGTCCCGTACTGAAACGTTTCTCTTTGATTTAGTCGTCCACCACGTCTGAAAACAACGGCCTTTGTCTTCTCTGCATTTACCGTTAAACGCCATCTATTGTAGTAGTCATATAAGATATTTAATCCATTTTGTATTCCCTGGGTTGACTCCGACATTAAAACAATAGCATCTGCATACAATATTAAAAACAGCTATAACAGAGTCAAATTAATACCATCTATCCTCCCCTGATTAGTTCCCCTTCTACATAATTCACATACACGGCAAATAAAAACGGTGACAACCTTTCGCCTTGTTGTACCCCTGCACTACAACCAAAAGAGTCAGATAGTTCTGAATTCACGCGTACGCGGGTTTTAAGGCTGCTATACATTGACATCATTATATTAATTATGTTTCCCCATACCCCTAACTTTAATAGCTTACACCACAAACAATCCGGTACTACATAATCGAAAGCCTTACTAAAATCTACAAAAATACAATACAATTTCTTACCCTTACTTAAAATATGTGAGATTAAGACAAAGATGTGATCTATGGTGCTATACCCCGCCCTAAACCCGGCTTGCGCCTCAACATAAATTTGATTAATTTCTGCCCAATTGTTCAATCTATTATTCAAAACCTTGGTGAACAATTTTCCTAGTGTACTTAATAAAGTGATACCCCTATAATTATTCATGTCATTAAACCCATCTTTCTTGTGTAGCGGTATCAAACTGCCTTCGGACCAAGTATGGGGAAAATTCCCACTACGAAAAATTGTATTAAATAATGTTAACAAATGTGGTAATAATTCGTCTATTGCATTTATATAAAATTCATTAATAAGTGAGTCTGGTCCAGCACTTTTATTATTTTTTAATTGTTTAATAGCCTTCAGAATTTCCGGACCGAATATTTCAGCGTTTAACTCTTCGAAAATAATTTGCACATCTTCATCTCGGCTGTATTGCACCGATAAATTATGGGTTATACATTCCAGATCATTCATATCCTGTCACATTCCCGTTTCTGAATCACAATTATCTGCTTTGTAATATCGCGTAAATGTTGAACAGTGATCGCCACCATTTTGTCTCCTTAAAGGATAATACAAACTGGATTTCGATTTCGATAAAAAAAAACCCGTCAAAAACTAAATTTTTAACATTTTTTGAAATTTAAAACCGATTTGACAAATTTTCACAAACTCTATCTATATTAAAATCGAGTTTAAAATTGACTATTTGTGACCTACTAAAACTCACGATGTGACGTCTCGCGTGATGTTTTTAATCACGTGGTTTCACATTACGCCCACGTGTTTTGCGATCAGGAGAAAATGGCGTCTAATAAAGTAGCGAAGCGTAAAACAAGCTCTGCTTCAAGTACTTGTTTAGCCGAGACGGGCGTTTCCCGGACATCTCATTATACTAAAATCGACTACGCGGACATCTGTGCAAATGATATTGGACATGTTATCGTTAAACCATACCAATTCAAGTCGTGTGCGACTGAAAGAGACGAAGATGATAGCTGATATGTAAGAAGATTGACACCTATTTTAGCGCATATTTTAGAACATATTTTATTTAATATTGGTAAGTTATTCTTTGCAATCTATCGCAAATACTACATTTATATATGATAACCCTGACTATATAAATAAGAAAATGCTATCCCCTAAAAAATAACTAATTTTGGCCCAGAAATATTAGTCTTTAATTTTACGTTTGCTTATGTTCCTAACGACGCGCGTTTGTTAAAAAGACGGATCGTGTATTTTTGTGATGATTTTGATGTGGCTAGTGTTAGCGTGAGAAAACACCAAAATGGCCAAGCGCACTCATTTCAAGACTCGCGCTCATGCAGGTGGTTTGTTAATATTTTTGGGCAGTATTTTCACGTAAACAAGTGTGTCAGAAAAGAAATACACAACTATATATAATATAGTTTACATAATAATAATACTAGTATAGTAGGCACAAGACAACTTAGTGTTTGTTTACACCCAAATTACATTTCTGAGTCTCATTTGTTTATGTGAAAAAAATTCCCACAATATTAACAGACCACCTGCATGAGCGCGAGCCTTGAAATGCGGCTTAATGCGCTTGGGATCTTTCACGCTAACACTAGCCGCATCAACGTCATCACAAAATAATGAAATACACGATCCGTCTTTTTGACAAACCTGCGTCGTTTCGAACATAAACAAACAGGAAATTCAAGACGAATATTTCAGGACTAAAATTATTTAATATCTTAGGAGATTATATAGGAATGAAAAATAGGTCAATAGTAGGTCATACTGACCTGCTTTTCAAACAATGCACATCTCCATTTCTCCATAAGATGCATCCACATACCAAGCTTCATGATTGTACATATAGTAACTATGGCCCTGACAAACTTGTAGAGGGCGAACGGACAGATGGACGGAGGGGCAAAGTGGCGACTAGATGCTACCCTACTCTACAAACATAACACAATGTGAGAATTATTGTTGAATATTTTGAAATTAATTTAACTACAAGCCAGCCAAAGCTCCCAGTCAAATTATTTTCTAAATGTTTAACAGCTTTCTTGTATGGCTGACCACCCAGCAGGCACATGATGTTGTTTCAACATTGAATCCACGTTGAAATCACGTCATGACGTGATTTCAACGTGGAATCAACGTTGAAACAACGTCATGTGCTTGCTGGGCAGTGTCAAATTCGTATGCGCATCTATTTCGATTCATAAGTGAAAGAGCAAGATGGTTAAGACGTTATAATGTGGTCCTCTTAAAGATTTGCCTTAAACCAACTAAGAACTGACCCGTCTGTTACCCAAGTATCTGATGTCATAAAAAACACGTCACATTTTAGCCGATGCCAAAATCACATAATGCAAACAATCACCTGCCCCCAGTTTGTTGCCCCACACTGTGGCTATCCAAGAAACAATAACAAGAAACCTAATTGTAGAAAAATTATAGAGTAACACGATAAGAGGCTGTTTTGTAGATTTAACACTGGAATGACTGGTCACTCCGGTGGTGAATACCCAAAATAGTCTCTGTCGCGATATGAATGGATATAATTGTCTATTGTTGAAAATAAGGTTGTTCTGTATTTTAGTTTTAAAAATGACTACCTTATGTACAGCAATAACCCATTTCTAAGAATACCAATCTGACATTTTTTATAATCAGTTATTATATATTTATTATAATCTAAATTCTGATGACCCCCCCACAATATGACCACTATAATTTTAGTACTCTGTTATTGAGATGGCGGTACAATAACAGTAATAATTCTGTCATTACTAATTATGAAGTACGTGTAAATAATAACCGTAACTTTCATAATAATTCTAAGTTACTACTACTACTACTACTGCTACTGCTATTGCTGCTGCTGCTGCTACTGCTACTACTACTACTACTACTACTACTACTACTACTACCGAAAGCACAAACAGTGGTTATATAACTAGATAAATACCAAAATATGTAATTATGAATTGATATATAATGTCTGATCGCCATAACATTTATAATTTCTGTAAATTCATATTCCCCATATGTCATTATGTGGCCTGGGTGTAAATAAAAAAATCTGGGGGAAATCTGAAAATCTGAATTTTCTGGGCAGGTTATTGAGACAGTCAATCTAGCAGTAAATTTCAAAAAACTCTTCCCTTTTTTCGCAGAGACCATTTTAATCCAAGTGTCCAGTCCATCCATAGTATTTAGTAGTGGCTCGAAACTATTATGCATGTAAGTTGGCCTCGGATATGGAACTCGATTCGACATCATCAATACCATCGGCTCCTGGCAGCTCTTGGCCAGTTATAGTCACACATTTCCAACGCCATTTGTGTCTAGCATTATATTTTAGATAATGTCATTTTGCATAACGTGTGTTCATTTAGATGCATCCACATAGTCCTCTTCAGATTCCTATTCATGTACAGTATTCATTTTGCGGTTATCGTCATCCAGTGAACACTTCAAGCCACACAAAATTATCTGACTCCATCAAAGACATCAGTACAATGTTACTACATTCAGGTCGTATATTATTGGTTTATTAGGGCCCCGGTGCGGAAGGCCTATAGTAATCACCGTGTCTGTCTGTCTGCCTGTCCGTCCACAATATCTCGTAAACAGCATATCATACAGAACCGCTTCAGATATTTTAATGAAACTCGGTGTATGCCTCAGCTATGATACACACTGTATTACACAGATGTGCATTTTGAAGAATTCACCTTTATAGGTTCAATATTTTGGGTGACTGGGCTTTTTATTGCAAAAAACTCGATTTTTTTGTCAATTTCCTCGTAAACACCACATCATACAGAATGGGCTAAAATAATTTAATGAAACTTGGCAGGTGGCTTCTTTATGATGGCCAGATCTGGCTTTTGAAGGATTCACCTTTATAGATTCAATATTTTCGGTGAAAATGGGCTTATTAATTAATGCAATAATATGATTTTTTGACAATTTCCTCATAAACAGGATATCATATAGAACCGCTTCAGATATTTTAATGAAACTTGGTGTACACCTCAGTTATGATACACAAATGTGCCTTTTGAAGAAATCACCTTTATAGGTCCAATATTTTGGTGAAATGGGATTTTTAATGCAAAAACTCATGATTTTTGTCAATATTGTCGTAAACGGTATATCATCCGGAATCGCTTAAAATAATTTAATGAAACTTAGCAGGTAGCCTACATGTAGCTTCATTATGTCTAGATGTGCCTTTTAGAGGATTCACCGTTATACATGTTGTAGGTCCTGGATTTTGTGTGAAAATATATAAATATAAATCTTAATGCAAAAAACTTTTTTGGTCAATTTCCAATTTTCTTTTATTTTTATTTTTTGCTTTTTATTTTTTATTTTTAATAATATTAAGGCTATGAAAAAAGCTACCTACTACAGAGAGAAGGTATTTCTAGTGATTGTGGGGTTCCTCTGAGTTAAACAACGTTTCCTAGTTATATTTCGATTTTAGGTTGGTGTGAGTATTCCAGGAGGTGCCATCTGTCTGCGCGCGTTGGCTTTCCTATTCTTGGGAGCTCTCGCCATTGCCTGCACACCAAACCTATCCCGGCCTCAGACAGTTCAGAGGCCTTACCCCATAGTCCTCGCAAGATAAATTGGTACAATCCTTATGCTAAGGTGTTTGAGAGGCCCTGTGACTAATATTGGCTACGTCCTCATATGTTGGGAAATCCGTGATTTGTGTGTAACGTATGATAGTGTGTGTCGAGAGAGTGTGTATACGTTTATGCTCACACACATCGCTCGACACACACACACACACATCTGTTAATAAAAAAATCAGCTTAGATATGCATCCTATCAGAAATCGGGCACGCCGCCAAGATGAAATTATTGCTTGTCAATCAAACATCGCGGCCGTCGCTCGCTGGAAGATCAAAGAAAATAGAAATGCACTACCCGTCACTCAGACAGTTACTGGCGGGGGTGTTAATACGCCGAGACATGACCTACATTTCGCATAATACATAATCGAAATTGCGTAAGAAATGCTCTAATTCAGTGTATGTATTTTTGTACCTAATATTTTAAAAGGCACATTAGTTGCTAACTATGGCCGTTAGAACAGTGGAGTGGGGAGCACCCTCCCCCGCCGCAAAATTATCTTAGGGTGGGTGGGTTGGGGGGAGGGGGCACCATATGGTGTCATGCCCAATAAAACAGTGATTGATATTTAAGAAAAAAAAAATTTCCAAAATTTCTCATAAGAATGACCATTTGCAGACCGAGAGAAGACTATTTTTGAAAATTTTACCACTGGAATGAATGGCTCGTTAACCGAGCCAGTAATTCCAGTGGTACATTTTCAAAAATTGCTGTCTCAATCTGCAAATGGACATTTCTGAAGACCACTATGGAGACCATTCTTGGCCGGCTTAGGCAGCAAAGGCGGTCTAAATTTGCAAATATTCAGGGGAAGACACCTGGATCCCTGTTCCTCCCACAAATCAGGAAATCGTTATGCCGCCCTTAGTTGTTACAAACTCTTGCTATCCAAAATAGCAGCACCAGTCAGCGCCACTCATCTCAATGTTTCAGAAATAAACGTTACTGTATTCAGCAGTGTAAGGGTTATCAATCTGCACAATGGATACAAGGTGTTGCTACAAACCATTGCTATACATGTATAATAATAGCATATATTAGCAAAGCTTGTTCAACTGGATATCCAAATATTCCAAGCAGTATTTCTGTTTTATTATGATCTATTACTTTTTGATATAGCAACAGTCATCAGCAACAGTACCGGAGGGCCTCATAATAATATAGTCAGAAAGAATCCTGTTTTGCTGGAACACTGCTATGCATATCCCAGTCCTATTTCAGTGAATTTCACACGTCCTCACAAAAATGCAAAGCACTACGTTGTGCTGATGCTCTAATAGATCGTGGCTCCATTAAGCACTTGATTTGCAATTTATAATACAGATTTCAAGATTTTGCATATGAGTGCGTGCATGTGCGCGCGCATATGTGTATGTATGCGTGCGTGCGGGTGTCTTTTGTATAAATGTTGTTTTTACTATGTACCATAATGCATGCGATTACGTACACTCAGCCATATGCAGATTAGAGCAAACTTGGGATTCCATAGACAGTGTGTACAGAGCATTGTAAAAATACTAGATCTGTATAGGTTTGGGTAATATGCATCAGTTATATACGACAACTACTGCTGCTAGAGCTTATGCCGATACTACTGTTAATGCCAATGATGCTGCTACTGCCACTGCCACGGCCACGGCTACGGCTACTGCTACTGCTATCACTACCGTTAACGATGCTGCTGTTACTAATACTATTACTGCTAATACTGCTACTACTGCTACCGTTACTGCCCAGGCTACTACAATTCCTAGTATTAGGAATACAATAACTACTGGTAATGTTAATAATGCGACTGCTAGGGATAATAATAATAATAATAATAATAATAATAATAATTTCACTGCTATGTCCCATACAATTAATAGCACCGCAGGATATTCTGAATCCATTGTGCTCCGTATAGCATTGTGGAATGCTAATGGACTTGTAACATCGAGACATAGCAAAATTCAATCTGCTCTGTTTCAAGAATTAAAAATCGAATGTGATATCATTTTAGTTACAGAATCTTGGGGATCTGAATTAGTAGATATGCATGTAGAACATTTTAATCACATCGAGTTGAACGGAAAACGAAATAAGTGCGCAAAAAGGGACTCAGGCGGATTGATATTTTACTATAAATCTTGTATTGAGAAGGGAATTTCACTAGTACAGAAGGAATGTGATGATATTATATGGATTAAACTAGACAAGCAATACTTCAACCTCAATAGTAATTTGTATTTATGTGTGTGTTATGTCCTTCCAGATGGTTCGCCTAGAATTGGACAAGTGGTTCATGATGTTTTTGAGAGGCTTACCGACTTTGTAAATAAGAAACGTGATGTTGAAAATAATTGTATGTTTATAATATGTGGCGATTTTAATGCTAAAACTAAACTCCTGCCAGACTTTGTTGAAAATGATATTTCACGCTATTTAGCACGCGAACCAGACTGTTCAGTAGATGATGCGCATCATCGCAAATCCACCACTACGTTCACCCCCCCCCCCCACCCAATGCTTTTGGCCACACACACCCCCCCCCCCCCCCACCCCCACGCCAAACACCCACCCTTCTGGAAGGAGACAAATGTTAATACCCTCTTCCACTCCGCAATCATAGGGGTTACTCACATACCAACGTTGGTTGATTTTGCTCAAATAAATGTTTTTGAGAATGGTGCAACTGGGCAGCGCATACTGTAGATAGACAGCAGCTCACGTGGCACTTTGGGTCAGGTGAGCTAAAAATAGCCGACCCAGCCCGAATGATTCATGATACTTGTACATGTTTGCACATGTTGTAAGAGATAGTAGTTGAAATTATATTACTAGCAGAACAGTGAGGTGCATTAATTTACATTTTGTCTCCAGTTCATGTGTGTATGGTGAGAAATACATTAAATTTCAGCAATTTGGTAAATTTCACAAAATGGCACTTACCACTCTCGGATGTTGCAGTGCACTTGTAAAAGCTAGTCGTATATACACTAAATTTTATAATGTATTGGTGCAGTATAAATATCAATATATCAGAGAAGTATAGGGAAATACATTTTTTTTTATTCCACTTATTTTTTCGAGGGTCGAAAATTCTTGTAAATTTGCCAATTTGTCAGATTTATCAAAATGTTTCGGATATGGTTCTGTACTGATAAGGCCTGGTTGTTACAACCAAATTGTATTTTTTATTGTTGCAGTACTAGTATCAGTGTACCAGTCCATTATAGTGAAGTACTTATTTGTGCGCCTCCAATAGAGATATTAACACCATACATATCATCTTTGTCGCACTGTAAGCGCTTAGAGCATGTTTTGCATGGAGTTCAGCACATCATAAATGTACTATTATTAAAATATTGGCTATTTTGAGTGTTTTGGGCATTTTTCCCAAGTGCTTGACTACACCATTTTCAGGACTGTTACTTTTTTGTGTGACGGTAAAATACATAATTCTTGCTATGTATAAATGATCATTGACTTTGCCTATTATACTATGCTCCTAGCTTCCCTCTGCGATCATGGGTTGCAAAGAAACAAGTATTTAAACAAAGTGCATTTTCAGAAAAATGCCTTTTTTGTTTGCTAAAATTGCTTGAAATTCCCATCTTCCTTCCAGACCTCCTCTGGTGAGAACAAAACATATGATGCCAAAACCCATGCTAGTATTTAACATATATATTATGTCTCTATGTTCCCTCCAGGTTTCATTCAGATTGGCTGACCACCACTTTCCATATAATATACCCCATCCCCCAGAATCTACGCCCATGCCCGGAAGACATCACAACACCATCGATAAATAAATACTACAGGGAATAGTCACATTAGATTATCTAATTTACATAATATATTAGAAGTGTAAGTCCTCACAACAATTAGCCAAGTGTGTATGGCAGACGTACACATCGCATAGGCCCTCTCAAGTTTGCCATCATCTGAATTATCGTGATCGACAGAATTGCAAATTGATGACTAGGGACGTCTAAATCTAATATACTGAGACATAATTGATGGAGTTGATCGACATAAAATAGAAATAAATACTGAACAATGCATAAAATATATACTTTTGTGATATGAAGCGGTGGAAGAGAACATTAGCAGTGTAAGTCCTCATAGTAATTAACCAACTGTTTGTAAAAGAAAAACTCACATGTAATGTGCCATGTTATGGTTCCATGTGAGCTATCTCGGCAAGTTTACTAGTTCACTTTGGTGATAAATGATATAGGTTAGTTATATAATCGTATAAAGATCTTGTGTGTTAGCCAATAAACTGCACACATGTTTAGTTCCTCTCAAGTTTGCTATCATATGAATATGTCAGAGATAAGTTTCACTGTATGGTATAGTAAAATAATTTACTGAAAGATATATAATTAGACACGGTTTTCTGGACACAGTAAAAGGTTAGCTAATAAATAGTGAAAAACCATATAGCATATACAGTGATATCATAGAGCCCTAGATGAGTGCAAGAAATCCTGAATAATAAAATGTGTAATGTTATTAGGTCCTCTCATTGACTGTAATTATTTCGACGTGTGCGATAGGGTCCTCGCTTTAAATTCATGATCCATTGTGAGTGTAAGTCCTCACAAGAATTAGTCAAGTCTGTGTAACTGAAGTCCTCACAATTAATGTATCATATAGATGTTCATTTCTAGTCCTCGCAGGACGAGCACAGAATCTACTAGTAAGGACTGCAACATCTCAACATACCTAGACATGTTCTTTTCAGTGATAATGAAACGAGCAATAGCTGGTAAGCATTCGCATGCAGTTCGGAAATTAAAATGCATATTGGCACGTCGATTAACCTATCAGAAAGCAAGGTCGGGGGGGGGGGTATGTAGTTCAGGTGCTCGCATAGTGTAGCAAAACGTGCGTGCGTGCGTGCGTGCGTGCGGAAGTGGTGTGTGTGTGTGTGTGTGTGTGTGTGTGTGTGTGTGTGTGTCTGTGTGTGTGTGTTTATCCGAGGGATATCTCGGGAATCCTATGAGGTAGAATTACCAAATTTGGTAAATACATTGCTATTATGAGTGGCTAGAAAATTCTTTAGTTTGGTTGTCAACATGATCAAAATTAAGGTCACAGGCTCACTTAGTGCATCCCGAAATACACATTTTTATACCCTGCCAATTTGTTGTGCCAATTATGTAATTGCGTGGGTGGGCGGGCGGCAGAGTGGTTTCCAGATGATAACTATGTTGCCATTTGTCCGGTAGTTTTGAAACTTCATAGAGTGGTTGGACTACGTCTGGGGAAGAAATCTATCAGGATCGAAGATGAACCGAAATCCAAGATGGCCACCGGCGGTCATCTTGAAAATTTGTTTGCGGATGATAACTCCTGAACCGTTTAACGGATCACTGAAACTTCATAGGATTACTGGTCTGGGTCTGAGGAAGAAATCTCTATTTTCTGATAGATGTCATTCATTGGTTTGTCATCATGGCGGGGTATTATGCGCCGTTTGCGGAGCTCTTGTCAACCATAAATTTGGAATGCAAGTAGGTAGAATCACCAAATGTGGCACATACATTGGCATTACGAGTGCATAGAAAATGTTTTAGTTTGGGATCAAACGGTAAAATATCGGGATCACTGGGTCACTTACTGCATCCCAGAATACACATTTTTAGAAATAAATCTGGAACGCAAGTAGGTAGAATCAACAATTTCTGCACACATTGATATTATGAGTGGCTAGAAAATGCTTTAGTTTGGAGTCAAAAGGTAGAAAATCAAGGTGATGGTGGGGTCACTAAGTGTATTGTCAAGACGCAAAGGCGTGTGTCAGCATCATCCTTGAGTGCATTCTAGTTATTATAGTTATTAACATGACAGTCAGGTTGATATTTCAAATCTAAATTCTGAACCAAGAACCATTAATTCTAAATTTTAATGGACAAAATCATGTTATAAAGTCATGGGATTATCCAATGGTCCATGTCCGTCCTGGGTTCCAAATGATTCAATAGTTGATAGTGGTCTACAATGAACAGAATCAGTGAATTCCAATTCAATTCCAGAATTGGAATTGATAAATCTGAGGACTCCGGAATTGGAATTGATAAATTTTAAGACACCGGAATTGGATTTGGAATTGATAATTTGAATTGACCGGAATTGATAAATTCCAATTCGATTCCAATCAATTCCAGACATAATTTGTGATAGATTTACTGAACAGTGTTGGCAATACAATGTACATGTCATATCTGTAAATTATACACTGCTCTTTATATTCCCTTAATGCATTTCATCCTAAATGATCTATATGATACCAGTTACCACATTTCATTCTATCTGCAGGTTGATGATATTTATTATGCCAGCTGCTATTAGATGCTTTTTTGAATATTTTAAAATTAATTTGATTAAATACTTTTGTCTCCTAAGGCTGCACAGTTTCTATTAAAATTAATTTTAACAACTTAGCTATATGTTTGGTTTGAAGACTAGAGTTTGAGATAGGGGCCTACTAATAATTCAGCGATGAGCAAGTTAGCCTTTAACCCGTTAACACCTAAGCCGGCCAAAACACCTTCTGCAATGTGCTCAGTACTCTCACTCAATATTGTGCTATATATACATAGTATTCTAATGGTTTTTAATGCAAACATTTAAATAGTGAGGTTTACATGTATCTACAATAGTTCAACATGGCATTAACCTTTAGTCATATTCATCAGGGGAAAAACTTGGCATTAAGCTATAATTAAGTCAAATAAACTAAAAATAAGATCTGCTGAATGTTGACCTTTTGGACAATAATTTGACTGAAAGCTATAACTACCTATTGCCAACAACAATTTTTATTCTAATTGTTTTAAATATTAACGGAGAAGTCAGTCAGAAATGTCTTGAATTGGTCTTGAGGAATGATCATATGTATGCTAAGAGACTATTTTTGAAAATTTACCAATGGAACGACTTATTCCATAACTGATCCAGTCATTGCATTGTTAAATTTAAAACAATAGTCCTCTCTTATCATGCAAATGGACATTTGCTAATGATAAATCTAGTTTTTCTTGGCCAATCGTGGACATTAAATGGTTAAAATATAACAATGTTGTTCTCAAGTAAATATTGGTATAGAATTGGACTTGGAATTGATCAAATGGAATTGGAATTGACCTTTTCTGCGTGGAATTGGAATTGGTAAAATGAATTGATGTGGAAACGAAATTGGAATTGATAAAATGAATTGAATTGGAATTGGAATGGATAAAATGGAATTAACCCCATCCCTGCTTTGAGGATTGATATAAGTGGCATTAGATCAAAGAATGGATTTGATGTGATTAATAGCAAAACTTAAAGAATGAGCAGGGATTGGATCAGCCAGGATCACTCATCTACTGATAATGGGTGTTTCAATCTAGATATCACTTTGTCATCATAGGGATCTTGTTTCTATCAAATTAGTTTTACTGATATTCAACAGAGGTCTCAATAGAGGGATTCAGCGGTTATTTCAGATCACAGATTCTGACACCCTGGTTCAATAGAACCATATACATCTTCACACAATAAATTATTTAGAAGAATTATTTCATATATACAGTATACTACAGATTTAATTTGAATGGTTACAAAAGAAAGAAGGCAAGAATGAATGAATATTAATTTATCAAAATCTGTGTTTTTTTAATTTCCTCTTTACTATATCCATCTTTTGATCCAATAGTTCACAGTTCTCAAATACTAATGCAGATCACTCTTCCATACATCGCGCCAAGATAAGTGTTGGAATTTATATCGAATCGGTCCCATAAGCTTTCCTTCGAGTAAAAGGGTTAACCATTCATAATGGAAATCATATGGCCTACTCCTAGGCATCTGTTTTATCATTTGCATTTGGGTAGAGTGGTGTTGGCAATAAAATATTGGGACACCATTTGATTAATGACATCACAATCATTACTTATGTTCAGTCTTTTTCAAAATATTCAACGGAATTCTTACATTGTGTGATGCATTTGTAATATCTCATCTGTATAGTTGAAAGGATGTCTACAAAACCTTCAATAAAACCATCAAAAGACTATTGTGAAAAATCACACACAAGCCTGTTGATAAAGGACACTCTGGGGGACCATAGAGAACTGTCATTTATACACAGCTGTCATAATCCTCATTTATGAATTAAACCTTTCAATGAGATGGCTGACTAATTTTACTAATTTGGCTGACCAGCTTGGATTTTCCGAAACTTATATAGAAATCCTTTAAAACACATCGCCTCATAAACTGCTTGGAAGATTTTAACCAAATTTGGCTGGAAGGATCCTATGGTGGTAGCCTCTAAAACTTCTATTCAGAGATTTGATTGGCCATTTTTGTGGCCATCTTGGATTTACTGAAGATTTTCAAGAACCATTTAAAATGTTACTCCTTAATCAAGAACCTGATTTCAGTAAATGTGTCTGGAACGATTCTATGGCCGTAGGCTTCAGCATATCAAACAAGAATTTTGATTGCTCAATTTATCTGGTGACCATCTTGGATTTTCCAAGAATTATCCATTATGTCTACACTGTATTTAAATGCAGATGGTTCAAACGCTAATGGTCCAGGTGAGCGTCAAAAGGCCCCTGATAGGATTGCATGATTACGTGATTTAATGGAAAATTGCGATTATTTTTTAAATCATGAAATTGTTACGATTAAAAATTAAATAATCGAATAATCGTGAATAATTTTTCCTGCATAACATATTTCAAAACCTACATTTGTAGCTCACCTGACCAGAATGGCTAGTGTGTCCGTCAAATTTTTCTTTAAACGACCTAAAAACAACTGGGCCGATTTCAAATATATTTGTAAGGAAGCATCCTTAGGGCATAGTGATCCAAGTTTGTTCAAACGAAGTCTATCGGCCAATTTGGTCGGCGACCTTCTAGGATTTTGGCAAATTTTTTGATATAAATATCATCTAGGGCAACAGCTGAACTAAGTTTGTTCCAGTGAACTTGATTGACCAAATAGTTCGGCAGCCATCTTGGATGATCTATTTTTCACAAAAACCACTTACCCAGAATCGCTGAATAGATCCGGCCGAAATTTGGCAGATATGATTAGGGACTAAGTTTGTTCTAGGTAAGTTGATCCATCAAAAAACCTGGCCGCCGTGGACCAATCAAAATGTAGTGTGGCGGCCATATTGGATTTTTTATTTGACAGATTTTGAGGCAGAAATTGATATTATAAATCTTTTTGGTCATTCTGGTTTCAAATTTGCCATTTTCAGAACTGTCGGATAAATGAATTGGTGGCCATCTTGGATCATTTTCCCACCAAAGCTCCCATACTAAAGCAATGGGAAATTTAAAATGTCTTCGAGAACCACTGGGCTGATTTCAATTATATGTGGCAGGATCAATCCTTACGGCATATGAATACAGGTTTGTTCAAAGGAAGACGATCGGCCAATTGGGCCAGCGGCCATCTTAGACTTTGGCTGACTTTTAGAAACGTCTTTAAAAATCTTCTCCGAAACCGCTTGGGGGATCGATGCAAACCTCATGACATATAATATAGGGCAAGAGTTGAACTTAGTTTGTTTGAGAGAACTTGATTTGCTACATGGTTCGGTGGCCATCTTGGATGACCTAGTTCTTGCGAAAACAACTTCAGAACCGCTGAATGGATCGGGCCGAAATTTGGCAGATATATTGTAATTACCTTTTTATGTAATCGGTCATGAAATTCAGTGACTATATGCTCATTTGCAGGTCAAGAGACTATTTTTGAAAAAATATCACTGGAATGACTGGCTTGAGAAAATGCAGATTTTAAAACCATTGTAGCGTTTGTCATTGATATGCCTTTGTTGTTATGTCTGAGTAATTTGTATCCAGGCAGCTGCTGATTAATCCGGTAGAGGATTTATCCTGTCCGTGCCCGTTACAGAAGGTAAAACGTCATAACTAGGACATGCATTGTCTTCTGGGTAAATTGATTAGATACCAGTCTCTAAATTAACTGGATACCAGTCTAAAAATATAGTGGGTGTGAATATATCCAAAAATATAGTGGGTGTGATCTCGCGAATTTCCTAAGCGCAAAACTTGCGCTTATACGCATGCTCTTGAATCAAGTGGAAAAGATTATCCACAATATGATGTACAATGCGCCTCCTAGTTATGACTTTTTAACTTCCGTAATGGGGAAGGACATGATAAATCCTCTCCCGATTAATCGACTAATCACGATTATTTAATAATCTTAAATAATCGATAGTGATAAACAATACTTGCACAAGCCTATATATAGCCTTAGGGCCTCTTGTTGATGGAATAGGTTGTCTAGTGCACCATAAAAGCATTTGTTGGCCAGTCATACAATATAAATTCTTCCATATTTACCCCCTAAATGCAGATGCCATATCAGAGCATCTAAAGTTCCAAATTTGTCGGAGTGGTTTTGGGGGTGGGAAACCACCCTGACCCAGCCCCAACAACCTTAAGCGTATGAAGGTGGTCACATAAAACAGGTTTTATCAGTGACCAGCAAATACTATGTTATGATGCTCTAGACCTTGATCATGCATTTAATATGATAAATTAACATACCAGATGTTGAAATTACCACTATCCCTCTAGCCAGAAGCTACAGTAGTAATTGACCGCAATCTAATAGTGATCACGTTCCACTAACAAGTTGCTCATCCAAGTTAATTTTACATCCTGCAAATCAGGTTGGATATTTTTAGGCTAATTTTATGTAACGTTTCTGCTGTAGTCTACAAGTCAGGAACGCATTCCACTTGAAATAGCTCCAAATTATTTAACAACAACTTTATCGTGATGTTGGAAATGAGATTCACGTTTACTGACAGATTGCCTTAGTATAGAGGTGTTTTCTACGCATGCAGACTCTGTGGCAGGTGGCCTTAGTATAGAGGTTTTACCCACCCCTCTCCCTGCAGTCCCTGAGCGCGTATAAGAACGCCAATACGCGCACTTGTCTGTATCTATAGACACTGCATGCGGTGTTGATAATAGTGGCGGTAATTCATGAAAGCGTTATGCAACACCCTTAATAATAACCGGGGAAAACCAGGCGTGTCTGTAGTCTCGTCAAACCCCAAACTCGGGTCGCTTACAACATTAAAAATCATCTCGTTTTCAATCTTGCGAAATTTAACGGTTCTGGAACATTGAAAAATATTGTACTCGTCGTCGTAACTACAGGGCAAACCCTTCGGCGGGATGTTTTTCCAACCATTTACAACATATTGTCGCAATATTGTGTAAAATCTCAAGAAATAGCATAATATGAAATTCGCAATTTATGCCGATCCGTTATTTCCTCATAACTGTCAAAACGATGTCATGTGATCGTTATTTTATCACGTGATGAGAACAATCAATCACGCGACTTTTGATAACGAAATTTAATATTTAGAAATTGGAAAATATGGAAATAATATATTTTGTTTTAATTAGATTATGCAAAAGCATCGTTTGACGTGTTTTAACCCCCTTGCATTTGGGTTACCCTTTAAGCGATAGTGTGTGATGTCATGTAAGTGCCAATGCATTACATTCTTTATTATGTAATCCTCATCTCGTTGAATATTTTGAAACTAATTTGACTGTAAGTTGTTGCTGCCTATGGCAGCAACAACTTTCAGGCAATTTAGTTTCAAAATATTCAACCAATTACTCTGTTCGCGCCGTCACCGTATTTATACGTAATAATTCTGTGTTCTCGGCTCTGAAGGCATTCAACGCACGAAAAAATAGTTTTCTTTTTATTTCACAATCAGTAGAGTAGTTTTGCGGTAAGCTTCTTCGATGTTTTCGCCGTTTGTTATCGTTTGATTTAAGGAATAAATTTTCCGCCTCTGCTTTTATCGCTAAAGTAAATGTATTAACCGCTTCCTCTACCGATTTTGCACTGGGAATCGGCGCTTCATCCAGTAATTCTCTCATAGTAAAAAGTAAGGCCTGGACATGTTCGGACATAATATTAGTTCTATATTCAGGACTTTGCTCTGTGTTCCAAACATATTTCTGAATTATGATTTTGTTTACGTCGTTCCTACAAATACGATTCGGTACTGAAACACTAGAATTCAGAGTACATTGTATTACGCTGTGATCTGATAACTTGTATTACGCTGTGATCTGATAACTTGTATTACGCTGTGATCTGATAACTCGTTCTGAAAATTAATCATAAAACTATTAACAAGGTCGAGGTTGTTGGCAGAGCAGAGGAAATAGTCTACTACACTAATTCCTCTGGGTGTTATACATGTTATCTCCCCTACCCCTCCATTACTTCCAAATCTACCATTCAAAATCTGAAGTCCCGATTCCTTAAAAAATTCTAATAGCCTATGCTCATTTCCATTCGCATTTACAAGATCTTTTGAGAATCGAGGTAGTGGAAAGTCTTCATAATAATCATTATTTACAGGAGCATGTTCGGAATTATCATTAAAATACAATCAGGCAAAATGTTTGTTCTGGCGTTAAAATCGCCACCAATTAAAAAATTACAATTACAATGGTTATGTTTCGTTTTTGTAAGAAAAGAGGTAAGCCTGTCAAAAACATCAATCTCCACTTCACCTGTTCTGGGAGAGCCATGTGGCAGAACATAACAGAGACAGATATATAAATCGCCATTTAAAGCAAAATAATCTTTGCCCAAAAGTATCCACATTATATCATCTCCTTCTGTACTCTGTAGTGAAATACCACGTGACAGGCTTGTTCTGATGTAAATAAGCAACCCACCTGAATCGCGCTTTGCCCATATGTGCCTTGGTCTATGCAAAGCGAAATAATTAAATTCATCTAAATCATAATTGAACAGATTTGAACTCCACGTTTCATTTAGTAATATAATATCACTATTAGTGGCTAAGTTTTGGAATAAAGGTGAATTGATTTTGCTATGGGTTTGAGTTACCAAACCCGTGGCATTCCATAATGACACCAGGAGCGTAATAATAATAATAATAATAATAATAATAATAATAATAATAATAATAATCTTTATTTAAGGAGGGTATACATCGTCAGTAAACTGATCTTCCCGAGGCCCTCACACGCACGGACGCATATAAATATATAATAACTATTTACAAATATACAAAATATACAATATTATAACACAAGTAAAATGACTGTTAAATTAGATAATTAACATATTTGTTCATTTTCGATAGATATTACTAAAGCATTATTGCAGAATAATTACCTCGTCGAATGTCGATGTTCGAATCACCGTTCACACATACATACGCGCAAGGTCGTACACATTCATTCACACATACACACATACATAGCTATTTAGAAATAAACAAAATATGCAATATTAGAACACAAGTGAACAGTTGAAATCACATTGCCCATATATCACTATAATTTAGTAGTATATTCATGTATATTTGATTTGAATGTCAGCAGAGTAGAAGACTGAGTAATCGTTTCAGGCAGAGAATTCCACAGTTGCGCTGCAGTGTATTTGAAGCTTTTTCTGCCATATTCCGTTTTAATCCTCGGAAGTTGTAGGTGATTGCGTGTTTTGGAACGTAAATTTCTAGTGTGCGCCACCCCACCGGAAGTGAACATGTCTTTCATGTAACCAGGGGCCAGACCATTTCTAGATTTATATGTCATAATACCCATTTTAATTTGCATTCTTTTAGTTAAATTTGTCCAGTTTAATGTTTCATATAGTTGTGCAGATGGTGTCCTGTAAGGCATGTCTAATATCACCCTAGCAGCCCGTTTTTGTAGTTTTTCTAAACTCCAATAATGTAGGTGAAGACGGGCAAAATACAAGACTACAATAATCAATGTGTGAAAGGATATACGACTTATAGAAAAGATTTCGTTGCTCAATGCTAAGATAATGTTTATTTTTCCGTAGAATATAAATCAAGGACGAACTCTTTTTACAAAGTTTGCCTATATGTTCTTTCCATGCAAGCGTATTGTCTATGTATATACTCCTAAAAGTTTGTCAGATTCCACAACATTTAAGCTTCCACGATTTGTAGGGATTATAACATTATTATTTACTTGTTTCAATTTATGCTTAGTTCCTAACATCATAAACTTAGTTTTGTCCGTATTTAACAACATTTTATTATTTACACACCATTCTTCTACCGACTTCATATCGTTAATTAGATTTTCTTGAATTTCAGCGACATTTGAGCTAGCAGCATGCATAGTTGTATCATCAGCATACATATCCATAAGATTGTTAACACACATGGGTAAATCATTAGCATATAAAATGAACAGAAGTGGCCCTAAAACTGAGCCTTGTGGTACTCCTATATCGATGGGCAGTGGTTTAGAATTCTTTCCAGAAATTGAAACGTATTGTTGTCTGCCATTTAAATATGAAGAAGTCAATCATAATAGGACCAATAAGGTCGCCATTATCTATGGAAAAACGTTATCTTTCTACTAGATTTAACAAAGCAGTTTCACATGAATGGTTAGGTCTGAAGCCTGATTGCGACTCCACTGATAAATTATACTTGGTTATAAATTTATAAATATGATCATGTATGTGTCGTTCAATAACCTTAAAGATAATGGGTAATATAGAGATAGGCCTATAATTGCTAACATTGGTTTTTTAATCAGATTTATGTAGAGGCTTTACTGTTGCACATTTCCACATTTTGGGGAATTCTCCCGTAGCTATGCTTTTGTTTATAATAAGTGTAATTGAGGGTGCAATTATTGATGCTGCTGCTTTGAGGAAGTGTGCGTTCAATTCATCATAACCAGATGACTTATTTGTTTTTAAGTTGCTAAGTTCTCTGGACACATTCAACGGTTATATATGGAATTCGAAACTCTATATTTTCTGGAACTTTAGTAAAAACATGATCTGATAGCTTATCAAATGCCATTGGCCTTTGTTTTATCATGGAGTGTGTCAGTTTTGACGCGATTGTACTGAAATATATATTGAAATGTTCAGATTGCATTTGTGGGTTTTGAATTTCACTTCCATTATCATCACAGATTATTGAAGGTAATTTGTTTGCCTTGGGATTTGTCTTAGAATTTTCCATATATTAGCCGGATTATTTTTTCCTGCTTCTAATTTATTTGCAAAATAATCTCGTTTAGATGCTTTAATCAAATACGCAACTCTTTGCTTTAACATTTTAAAATTCAACATGTTTCCTACGTTTTTATGATAATCCCTTTCTTTCATTGTTTTTAAAATTTCTCTGTTCATCCATCCCGGTTGACATACACGTTTAACTCTGCGTTCAATGACAGGAGCGTATTTATTTATAATGTTGATGAATTTTGCATACCATTGATCAAGCGCTTGATCAGGACTACCCAAATAACCTATAGAACGCCAATCACATACAGACAGGTCACTAAGAAACTTAGCTTCATTAAAGCTTTTGATGCTCCTGTATTTAATAAGTTGGTGCGAATTTCGAGTTTTGAATGGTTTACATTTGCGTACAGCGAATATTGGATAATGGTCACTTAGTGCCAAAGAGCCGACATGTGATGATTGAATTTTGTCTTTATCTGTGACATACACATGGTCAATCAGTTTTGATGTTTTCTCAGTAACTCTGGTTGTATCACGTATAAGTTGCTCTAAATGAAAAAGTTCAATTAAAGACTGCCATTTATGATTATCTGCTTTAATATGGTCGAAATTAAAATCTACAAGTATAATATCTGAGTTTTCGGAATATACCTTTTCTAACATAGCTTCAAATTCATCAATCCAGATAGCGGGTGAATCAGGGGGTCTATAGACACAGCCCAATAGGAAAGGTTTGGTCTTAAAGGGTCTAATTTCAATCCATAGTTTCCAGATCATCGGTTTCAAAATTTTGTTTCCTCACATATGAATAGTTATCAGCTATATATAGTACAATTCCACCACCGTCCCGTTCTTTTCTGTCCTTTCTTTCATTAACATAGCCTTCAATTTCAATGGAGTTATTTGGGATTGTTGATGAGAGAAATGTTTCAGTGGTACAGAAAACTTCAAGTTCTTTTTCACACTTCTCCATAATCAGTTTTAACTGGTCAATCCTAGGCACCAGGTGCTGTATGTACATTTAAATGACCAATCCTAATTCTTTTAGAATTAATATTGAAAGACGGCAGATCAATGGATTTATTATTATTATTATTATTATTATTATTATTATTATTATTAATAGTACGACCACCGCCCCAGCCACCACCACAACCAACACCACCATAACAACCACCGCCGCCACCACCACCACCGCTACTACCACCACCAACACCATCATCACCACCGCCACTAACATCATCATCATCATCATCCACAGCAGCAGCAGCAGCAGCAGCAGCAGCACATCATCATCATCATCATCATCATCATTGGCATGATCATTATCATTGCCATGATCCTCGTCATTATCATGATCATCATCATCATCATCACCATTGTCATGATCGTCATAATTGCCATGATTGTCAACATTGTCATGATCATCATCATTATCGTGATCGTCATCATTGTCAAGATCGTCATCATTGTCATGATCGTCATAGTTGTCATGATCGTCACCATCGTCGTTGTCTTCATCATATAGTATATTATTAGCGCGTATGCCGCATTTTGGCAAGATACCATTATTACTCGTATTGTTACTGAGTAGTTGATATCTATTACTGAGCAACAGATTAGAATAATTATGATACTCAATACAATGTTTGGACTCATCACCACATACCATACATACTGAATTGACATCACGTTACTCGAGGAGTTTACTGCGGGAAGACCAGACAGTTTTACATTCATATCAATGTCATTAGTCATAGTCCCGTTAGTAACTGCATCCAAACTGTTCAAACACTTAGTTTTGCTTATATTGTATTTAAAATGTTTGTTTGGCTCTACTTCTTGGCCACGTTCCTAATATACTGGACACGAGTTTAATTTGTGACCGGATCCCATACAACTCCAGCAACGGACAGGCTGGCCATGCCGACACTTGGTATACCTGTGGTTGGGTTCCCCGCAAAATTTACACGACGGCGACCTGACGATTGGAACATAGTCATTCAGACACTTAACAAGAACTGATGATCCACGACTGTTTATGTGCAGCTTATCTGCGTGATATAACGCGTTGTCTATGGAACCAGGCCTATATGATGAATAAAAGTAATCTGCGGACCTGATCATTGAGAAGTTTAGAAAATGTTCTCTCACCTCAAGATGCTTATTGAATGAGCGGATGAAGTCCTGTCGATACTTTGCATCACCACGGGGACATAGCTCGCATATACGTATTTTGCATTTTGGTACTAGCGTTTGTAGATCCATAATTAAATTGTCCATGGATATAAGGGCATCAGCTAATGATCCATCAGAATTATTTGTACCTGCCATAATAATTATGTCTTTGTACGTATGTAAGTCGGAACTAAGTAGTTTGGAGTGAATATCCTCTATCTTCGCTCCTCTGAGGCACATAACCTCAACCGAATCTTGAAGGCCATTGGTGTTAACGCCTTTTATTATAGAACTCCCAATTATCAATGTCTTTTTAGGAAGTGTTTTGCTTACTAGCGGGACGCGTGTTGTAGTGGAGTTCTCATTTACCTGCGGGATACGTTCATGTAACTGATCTGGTGCAGGTCCATTAACCACTCGCGCGTAGCTTATTTGTTTGGAAGTCTTTGGTTTAGGAAGCCTTGGTGCTGGCATAGGTTGGTACGCGATAGATCGTGGATATGATGATGACGACGGTATTATTATTAACTTTAGATTCATCAAGAGTTCCATTCACGGTAGCTTCCATGGCAGCATGTTGGGTGGTGCATTGCAAAACAATATCAGCAACGGCCATCTCAGTCATAACCCCGACTTCTGTCATTGTTTTTGTCTCTGGGGTTGTCATCACACCAATTTCATTTGTAATTTTAATACATTTAGAATGTAAGTCACTGGCAAGCCGCTTATTTTCTTCATGGAGCTCCTTGATTATGACTTCCGTGCTCAGAAGCAGTTCATTAAGCATAAAGATTTGCTTAAATAGGTCTTGCTGACTGGGTTGGCTATAACTGAACAAATCTTGCTGCGTGATCTGGTTACGGCTAGATCGTCGTTGATTACGCGCAGCAGGTGTGCTGGCATATTCTGGACTGAAGAGCTGCTTAGGAAACGTAGTAGTTTCCTGTGAGAAATACAGTTCCTCTTCGCGTAGGGTCAGATCAGAACAGTTTTCATTTAAAATGTCGAATTGTTCATTTTGATTTTGAGCGACATCTGCAATACGGGTGTCATTATTGTCATTATTACTTTTGTCACCATTGTCATCATCAATCAGGCTTATCGAATTTATGTTCATCAAATATCATGCGCGACAAATGCAAAAGATCTGTTGCAATCCAGTAGCGACAATTCTCTCCTTGTACATGTATGACGGATGTGGTTGGGTAGACTGTAACTGTTACATTACACTCGACATTTTCAGAAACAAGACGCTTAATACGGAATATTAATCCATTGTCCTCCTTATTAGTTGACTCACCATAGAATTGCTCAAATGTAGAAATCCATTTGGTTATTGAATTAGAATTCTTCACTTTTACAGTTACTGAGTATATGTTGTACTTAATTAAGTAGTTTTCATTTTCTTCATAACGAACTGTTTCTATCGCCACACTACTGTTTAGACTGTCCGCACTTGAATCTCCAGCTATTAGAGGCATTGCATAAAATGTAGCATCACCAGGTATGACACAGTAGCATTACGGATTATATAAGACAAGATGGCGGCGATGATATTATGTATGAGTCACTTTAAAATGGTAATGTCGTTATACGCAATGCTGAATGTATGACGTCATTTAAACAAACGTATCCATCTCTACATTATTATGACATCACGGAATGTCCAATTTATGACGTAACGCATACACCACAACAACTATTTAATAAGCAACGGTAAAATTTACCACTAAAACATGTCGATTTAACGTAATTAATGTCAACCATAATTTGAAAATACGTTTTTGCACAACCGTTACTGTTAGATACTAATTAATTACTTTAAAACTTTTATAAAACTTATAAAAACTTTTAAAAACCGTTCCTAAATTTCTCCGTAAATTTACACAACTTTATCCGATGACGTCACCCAGAAGCTAAACATCCATATACCCCAACATGCACTATACATAGACTAGCCAAACAACGTATACATTAAACTGATGCGAATTTAAAAATTATGATAAAATGATGCTTATTCTCCGTTCTGTCCTACGTCGCTTGCTTATCTGTCTCGATAGGAGGTGCACTATGCAGTAATCTTTAGCCCACTGAGCGGATAATTCACATTTCCAGAGTATGCACCCATCATATGACGTCATACTCATCTACGTGATGTGTAGAATGACATCATAATGGATGACGTCATGAATGATGTCGATAAGTACATCACTACCGCATATTTGAAGAAGGTCTATGCGTTGTTGTACACATTGTATGCCTTTACTATTTAATAAATATTCTGTTGAATATTTTGAAACTAATTTGACAGGGCGCTGTTGCTGCCATAGGCAGCAACAGCACCCAGTCAAATTAGTTACAAAAATATTCAACAGCTTCCCTGTATAGTTTTCAGGAAATTGATAGCTGGGGCATTCGGGGATCGATCAATCCCAACACGGCGATGTGTGGGCGGAGCTTAGCTAGTGATGGGTGGGGCATAGCTAAAAAGGGAAAGGTCCATTGTGAATATATTTGCATTCGTTTAGAACGTCGAGTATATGTGGCAAACGTAACTATTGTATCTCTTTCACACATCATGGTAGGCCTATAGTTGTAAATATATCTTTTATATTTGTACCGGTTTTTAGCCATATGACATAAATGTCGGATATAACTATAAAATGCCGTTTTATTTCACATACATATTGTGCACTATTAAATAATATGGAAAGATTTCATATACCCCATATACTCCTGTAAATGTGTGTGAAGAAAATTGTTATATTTGCAACTAGATTCCCACTATCGTAATTAAGTGCGAATGTAGCAGATTTATTTTCATACAATTATTGTATATATTCCCATAATGCAAAAAGCGGTATTCATTACTTACAAACTGTATGGTGCATATTTATCAAATATAATTTAAATGATTATAACATGTATGTTAAATATATGTTAAATATTGGAATTTAGCACGGATGGCAAAACTTTCACAAATCAAAGCATTTCCTAGCCTAGTAAATCTAATGTTATCTATCTTTACCTATTTATCTATACAAAAACATGTCAGTTAAATACAACGCTAAACATCCATATACCCCAACATGCACTATACATAGACTAGCCAAACAACGTATACATTAAACTGATGCGAATTAAAAAATTATTTAAATGTCTTTACCGCGCTGATCAAATATTTTGAAATAAAGTATTTATATTCACACTACAGGATAACGATATGTCAAATATGTCAAATTGAGCTTTTTTTGTAGTGTAGACTAACGCGACAAGCGAAATGCCTTCGTGTGTAAACAGGCAGAAATGTAGGCAATTCTCGCGATGTTCATATTTGGAAGAAATTGATACTGTGACCTTCATATTTGTCTTCCTAATTCCAAATTTATGAAAAATCTTCAGGACCACACCAGGACCCCACTGTCAACTTATCATCCAAGCCTGGTCAAGATCACTTCAGTACCACCAGAATTATTTTGAGAAAATATGTCTTTCACAGATCCAAAATATTGGTCAACACATTCGTTTTAAATCCTGGATCCGTGGCCTTGACTGTTAACCATTTTACCCCCAAATTGATCACACATCTCCGGGACCGCGTGATCAACCGTCCACGCAAGTCTGGTCACGATTGCTTAAGTAGAACGAGAGTAATTTTGAGAACTCCTGTCTGAATAGTTCTCAAAGGAATCCTTTTGTTTAATCTGGTCGCCGTGACCTTGACGTTTGACCTTCTGACCACAAATATATTACACATCTGCATTACTTTCGCCAAAGTTTGATTACCGAGTACCAGAAACTCTTGAAACTAGAGCCCGGAATACGCTTTTGTGACTAACTGATTCACTGACCAAGTCAGTCAGTAACTGACTAAGTGACATGATGGTTTATTGAGCTGCTGCCCGTGGCTAAAGACTACTGATCTGATTTGGTTCAAATTTTAACACAATGAATGAACTTGCCGTGCACGAGGATTCCGAGACGTCGGTCGGATCCGGATCTGTAGGAATTCAGGATCTATGGATATTTCGGAAACTGCTAGTCCGATTTTGCTCAAGCCTTAACACCAGAAAGGGCCTGACCATACTATATTTGAGGCATCTTACTAATTTAAATAACTAAATCTTAATGTTTGGGAAACAAGCCTACAACCGGTGAAAGCGCAAAGCATCATAGCCCACAAACGCCACCCCCTCCCCCACCCTTCCCGCCCAACAACAACGCCGCAAGACATTGTTATGGTGTTCTAAAATTGCCGTCGCGCGTCGTGGGCGATAAAAAACATGCGACGTTATTTAAATAGGGCGACGTCGCCCTCGAACTGATACTCGGTCCGTAAATTATCGCCAGTTGGCGATTCATATTTTAAATGTAACCCTAATTATTATATCATCTCTATAATCTGTATCGTATCATTAACACTTTTGTTGCATCTGTATTATGTTTTCATCCTCGTATAGCTCTCGTTGGTCCAATTAATATAACTAAAAGGGGACACGATTAAGCCTAATGAAAACATGTACTGTACGTCTGCATGATATATAGGCATGCTACTCAAATCTGGCGCGAGTCTGACATTAGAAGATGTTTCTAGATTCACGCCCGTAGCGTGGACCAGGTACTATAATTGGCAAAGCACCCGCAGAGATGAGGGTGTAGAGGGGGTGTTCGTTATTTTTGGATGTCTCAGAGTTTCGATCACATGCATTTCGTGTTGCGCAAATGCACCCCCTGCCAAACTTTGCCATATGCAGGCTACTGCCCTGCTATTTATTCTATTACAAACTTGGAGCAGACCGATGGCCAGATATTTGTAGATGGTCTAGCCTATGGCAGTAGCGGTACCACGGGGATGCCCTCAGGCAAGAATGTTTTTCATCCCCACCCCACCAACACCCCCCCATACCCCACCCCAACACATCACCCACCGCACGCACGCAGGCAGGCGCGCGCGTGTGTCCCCTGTTATGTAGTAATTTGCAGAATGTTTAAATATACCCGGATCTAAATTTGCAACGTGTGTCGATGTTCTTATTCCCATACTGTTATGCATTCTGTTAATCTTATTATTAATAAATACATTGAAATAAAGGAGTCTTTCACATGAGTGCATGCGTGCGTGTGAGGGTGCAAATAGTTTCTAATTCCGTCCCACAACCCCACCCCCATCCCCCGGTAAATGTCAACGCCTAAACAATATATTATTCAAGGACGTCTGGCCAGTTCACGGAATGCTTAAAATAATTCTAATAGGGTTAATATTAGCAAGCATGGAGGAGTCGTCGTCGTCGTCGTGGCGGGTGGGGGTGGGGTGTAAAAACAACCTTCAGCACAAAATTTCAACTGCGCGTGTATATGACAAATTTGTCCGTGTTATCTTTCACCTGGATCGGATATTCTATCAATATTAGGCCGTGTTCTGACTGGAGAGGTAATCGGGAATAACGCCATACCTCTGTATTGTGTTACACCTGTTAAGTCTCTAGTGAGAACACGGCCTTAGATTACATTTTGACACTCCAATACATATTTGTTTCGGAATACTCACATCCAAAATAGGAGCGAAAAAGCGCGGGTGTATCTCTCATATCGTGGGCTGTGGGTTGTCGGGGTCGATGTTTTTGTAGATATCCATAAAATATCCATAGGAAATATCTACATGCAAATTGTTGAGTGGTGTGCGTGCGTGCGTGCGTGCGTGTGTGTGTGTGTGTGTGTGTGTGTGTGTGTGTGTGTGAGCGCGCGCGTGCGTTTAGTTATATTAATTGGACCAACGAGAGCTATACGAGGATGAAAACAAATACAGATGACAACAAAAGTGTTTTAATGATACAATACAAATTATAAAGATGATATAATAATTAGGCTTACCTCTAAAATATGAATCGGTAACTGGCGATAACCTACGTCACTCCAAAACAGACTCGATATCGAATTTATACCATTACAGACCGAGTATCAGTTCGAGGTCGGGGGCGACGTCGCCCTATTTAAATAACGTCGCATGTTTTTTTTATCGCCCGCGACGCACGACGGCAATTTTAGAACACCATACATTGTCTGTAGTCTCGTGCATCGTCGTGCGGTGGAAGCGTTTGTGGGCTATGATGATTGTCTCTTTCGCCGGTTGTTGGTTCGATTCCCTGCACCGTAATACTACGACTACTTGTATAACTAACTGTTTATGAATACGTACGTCACGCTGTTCCTTGTGCTTTGGCGTCGCTTCTACAGCGCTGCGTGTACCAGTTTTTAAACTTTTTCCATCATTCCATTTTAACCGCAACATACGGCTATCGGCATGCAGTCGAGCCTCGGAAATCGTGCGCAAATGACGGACGAACTGGCGGAAAGCATTCATGACGATGTTTTAAAAAAATGATCAGACAATTTCAACGCAAGTCACCCAGTTTTGTTTTATAGTCTATGTGGTTCGAAAACCTCTCAAAACCTCGGAGCAATCAACTAATGTATAGAACTCCTTAATATCTCCTTGTTCGCGGTGTAGCACATTGCGATATAGTGGTGTTGTTCAACTGGTTCCTTTAGACTTACATACGTCTATTTCTGATTGGGTTACCGAAATATTGTTAGTTGCTTTGGCAACCAAAATATCTTGACATCCCAAACTTACGTGCAATTAGAAATGTTTTAAAATGCCATATTTTGTTGCGTATACGATGTTGTAGCCTACGGACGTTGACTTAACAAGCTTATCAAAGTTATATTAGCGGTCTAGACTTGTTTAAAAGGTCGTTGTCATTATTGAAGTGACCGTGACTTTCCCGTTTTCATCCTTATTATGTCATGATTGTCTAGGGGAAACGATGCGCGCGCTCGCACGAGGGTGTGTGAGTGAGTGAGTGAGTGTGTGCGTATAATTAATTGCAAGGCTATCACTTCCAAAATACAACGGTTTATCCAAGTAAAATACAAATAAAACAGTACAATTCCAAACAAAGCGCACAAAGTATGAACGAAATAGGCTAACTTGAAACGAAAGAAGATAGTAGTAATTAATTCATATTCTTAAAACTTTCGTGACGAACCCGGCCAAAAGCGCTCCCTGCAGTGGTATCCCGGAAATCCCATTTGTAGGCCAAGAGAAGACTTTTAGAAAATTTACCACTAGATTAACTGGCTCGATAACCGAGCCAGTCATTCCAGTGGTAAATTTTAAAAAATAGTCTTCTCTTGGCCTGTAAATATACATTCAATAAGCAAATTGTTTTATTTTTTTAACAAATTTAGACATTAAAAGGTTAATTATAGTAGTACAAGACATAGGGGTATAAGGCGTTGGAAAGCGGGGGTGGGGTGGAATTGACGGGGGTGGGGGTGGGACAATTTCCATCTTGTCACTAGGCAGTTGGGTATTTTAAGGTCAAAAAGATTATGTTTTACGGCAGATCACTCTGAGTGAGAAACGTTGATTATACTCCCCCAGCCCCCAACACCTCCCCCCACCCCACCGGTGGGGGGGGGGGGGGATTCGATGCTCTGAGAAGCCATTTCCTGCATTCTGACTGATAAAAACATCCTATTTTGCTTTCTAAATAAAATAACTATATAGAATATCTTCATGCAAATTTGTGTGTGGGCCAAGTGGGGGTGGGTGGTGGGAAGGCATTGTTAGAGGCGCATCTCACACACCCCCCCCCCCCCACCCCGTATAGCAACGTTTAGTCCGTTATCAATTACGTATTCGTGACGAACTTAACTATGTCATGTAATTGATTATGACGACAGCCTACACGCCACGTAGTTGATTATGACCTCATATGATTGATGGCTAAACTGGCATCCTGCATTGCTATGTAAATGGCTTGCCTGTGGCTGTTCATTCACCATCCACATGTTTGCAGCCGATACTTTATATATATATATAAATTATTTATTTACGTATCTATCCTTCAAGATGATATGACCCAAAATAAATAATTCACCTTTCCAGTTTTTGTTATGCCCCGCCCACCTCCAGCTATGCTCCACTCACACTCCGCCGTGTTGGGATTGATCGATCCCCGAATACCATAACTATCAATTTCCTGAAAGCTATACAGGTAAGCTGTTGAATATTTTGTAACTAATTTGACTGGGTGCTCTTGCTTGCCTATGGCAGCAACAGCGCCTAGTCAAATTAGTTTCAAAATATTCAACAGAATATTTATTAAATAGTAGAGACATATAGTTCGTACCACGTATCGGACTATTAAGAGTTAAAGACGGGCCATATAGAATCATTTATGACGTAATGATTATGACGCCATCATACACGCCGCTTAGCTGATTATAACGTCATATAATACCTAGCAGAACATTAACTTCAACATTAACTTCAAATTTACACTGAATGGTATGTAGTCTCATATATTAATATAACCACTTAATTTGATAACAGAGCCATCAGCCTCCTTTCGTGGATGTCATCTTATGTGTGCGTGCGCGTGGGCGAGTGCGTGAGAGTGTGCGTGTGCGTATTGTATATACCATGTATATTTTACTTATTGTCAACTGTATATCGTATGTACTATCTATTCGTACTGCGTGTATTGTAATCTGTATAATGTCTGTGTAACCTTCATGTTTGGTGTAAAAGATTTTGTGCCAATAAATAATCTGAATCTGAATCTGAATCGTCATATGACGTCATTATTCTTGAAACGTCCGTTAGTGTCTTATTTGGCAAATCCACTTACATCCGGGTAAATGCTGTCGAGCGAAGCAAAACTACCATAGAAAAAGATCTTAGTATCTCTACAATCAGTTCAAGTTCAGTAAACATTCAACCATTCAGGCAAACAAGGCAAACTAAATTTTAGATCTAATATGGAGATCATGTACTCATTTTCAGACAAGCTACTCCTCAGGAAACGTTAGCACCTCTTATCATTAACATCGACTCGTTCATGACAGACTCACGGCATACCTACCATACACGGATACAAAATTGTTTAACTTGCTACGAAATATGAAGCTTTAATGTCATACTCTGATTACTTGAGTTAACTCTGGCGCCTAGCGACGCGGGTACACTCAGAGAACAAAATAACATCTCAGAGTTCAGGTCTGCGCAACGCGGTGTTATAGTCCAGTGACTCTACGTAACGTTGTTTATTCCAGGGCTAAAGCCTTTAATCTTCAGGTATCAAGAAGACGGCTCGCGCTCTAGGAGAGTCAGAACTAAGGGATAAGCCGCACACGTGGCATAAATCCGGCATTTTAATTGATCTGTTTCTACTGTCTAAGACAGAAATGTCTTCCAATCCAATGGACGTTCCATTTTAGCCATGCCCCGCCCATCTCTAACTAAGCTCCACCCACACTTCGCTCGTGTTGGGATCGACCGATCTCTGACCTCTCTGACTATCATTTTCCAGAAAACTATACTGGTAAGCTATTGAATATTTTGGAAGTAATTTGACTGGGCGCTGTTGCTTCCAAGCAAATTAGTTTCAAAATATTAAAAATATTAAACAGCATGTTTAAATATCAGAGACATGCAATTCGTACAACATGTCGGACTATTAAGAGTTAAAGACGGGCCTAATAGAATCATTTATGCCGTAATTATTATGACGTCATCTTACACGCCACTAAGCTGATTATGACATCATATGACGTCAGATGATAGATGGATACTATGGAAAGGTGAATTATGTTCAAAATATTCAACAGAACATTTCTTACTAACTACTATGGTTCTGTTTATATTTTGAAAACATTTTAGCTTGTTTATGAGTTATACTGTAACACTATCGATGGGGATAGAATGGCCGAGGAATCCAGTTTTGGCTATGCCCCGCCCAATCTCTAGCTAGGCACCATCCACACCTCGCCCGTGTTGGGATCGATCGATCCCTGAACTCCCTGACTATCAATTTCCATAAAACTATGCAGGTAAGCTGTTGAATATTTTGAAACTAATTTGTCTGGGTGCTGTTGCTGCATACGGCAAACCCAGCGTCAAGTCAAATTAGTCTCAAAATATTCAACACCATCTTTATTAAATAGTAAAGACATATAATTCGTGGACACCGCTTAGTCCGCCATCAATTAAGACAAACTTATCTACGTTCTTCGTGACGTAATTGATTATGACGTCATCATAAACGTCACGTAGCTAATTATGACGTCATATGATTGATGGATAAGCTGAAAAGGTCCATTGCGACTTTCAGATAATTAAATAACTTAAAGGAATGCGATAGCAACCAAATGGTATGGAATCTATATACAATAATCTATAAGTACAATGCCACATTTAGGATGAAATTAGTTTCCCTTTAAGACACAGCGCTGGACGAAAACAAACGGTTTATTGTTTATGTAGGCCCTATTCATCCTTTGAAAAGCAACGTAGAAACAACCTCGTTTTCGAATATGAGACAGAACGAAACAATTTTTATTTGTAACATTTTATTCCATACTTAACACATAATTTTGTATACGAGAGTCATCATATTCAATGCCATTAATATACAGCTTTAAAACACGTAGCACAGATATGATTACATCCGCAGCAGCAGGGTAGCATGATGGCGGTACTGGCGTGCATGCGTATGTGCGTTCAGTCCTGCGTGTTTGGGTAGGTTGGGGTGAGTGAGTGAGTGAGTGGGTGGGTGGGTGGGTTAGTGAGTGAGTGGGTGGATGGGTGGGTGGGTAGGTTAGTGAGTGAGTGAGTTAGTGAGTGGGTGGGTAGGTTAGTGAGTGAGTGAGTGAGTGGGTTGGTGGGTGGGTGAGTGAGTGGGTGGGTAGATGAGTCAGTGGGTGGGTGGGTGAGTGAGCGGGCTGGTGAGTGAGTGAGCGAGCGGGCGGGCGGGCGGGTGGGTGGGTGATTGAGTGAGTGTGTATCTATATTTATTTTGACAGTGAGAAGTTGCTAACAATTTACGGCAAATCAGCACGTGCACGTGCAGATGTGATACTAAAAGCCTGACCAGGACCCGTACCCAAAACACGTACTCAAGGATGGACCCGGGTTCGAGTCTGGGCCATATATTTAAATACGTTATTTGCGTTTGTGTCCATTCCTTAACATCACGTCCACATACAGTTCGTTTGTGCAATACTATTTCCCGGATCCGGATCACCAGGATGTAAATCCGAATCCGGATCCTGGAAATAGGATATAATTTGGATCCGTAGCGTGGAAATTGTACAAGTGCGCGTTTTGTTTTTCACTAGACGTTTCCGCGCAACCGTTATCTATTAGATTATCATAAACATTGCGTGCAGAATTTAAAACTGAAATAATGACGCCATAATGAACCTTTCCAGGTTTATCCATCCATCATATGACGCCATAAAGAACTACTTGACGTGTAGGGTGACGTCTTGTATGTCTTTACTATTTAATAAAACATTCTGTTGAATATTTTGAAACTAATTTGACATAGGCAGTAACAGCACCCAGTCAACTTAGTTTCAAAATATTCAACAGTTTACCTGTATACGTTTCTCAAAATTGATAGTCAGCGAGTTCAGCGATCGATAGATTCCAACACGGACGAGGTGTGGGTGGAGCTTAGATCGAGATGGGCGGGGAATAGTTAAAACTGGAAATAACCATTTTCACTGAGAAAGAAACAACTGATCTATACCTACTCTCTATAAAAGCTTCGGCAGAATCCAGGCAAGCGGATCGCTAACCATAAACAAAATATATCAAATACACAAAAAAAATCACTTACATTTTACTAAATATTCTATCGAATATTTTAAAACTAATTTGACTGGGACAGTTGCAACATGAGTCAGCAACATATTCTAGCTAGAACACATTTCAAAATACGCAGCAATTGAGGAATACAGTTTATCAGTCAACCACATGACGTCATAATCAACTACGTGACGCGTAAGCTGACATCATAATCAATTACGTTATACATGACGTAGCTAAGATCGTCGCGAACGATTAATTGATGACGGACTAAGCGTTGTTGTACGAATTGTATGTCTTTACTATTTAAAGGGAAATATTCACAGCAAAATGCTTGAAAATAAAATTGTCGTGAAATTGAATTAGAGACATGAGTCCCTAAGTTATTAAACTACGCAAATAAAAAAATTAAAATAAGTTGTACGGAATGAAATCATCATATGTTAAGATTTATTTCGCTTCATTACCTTCAGGCACATAATTTAAGCATCTAAAAATACACAATTTAAACAGTTTTATTTTCACACAGTTTTCGTATGCTTAAACCCTGTTGATATGAAACTTGATTCATGACGTCATGTCACCCTTGCGCATTTTTTTTTAAAAGTCGTATTTCTATCAATTATGCGAAAAATGATAAATGCATCTTTTATGCAATATCTTTGTAATGAATAATTTATTTTAAAATATATTTTAAAAATAAGCAAAATTTCTCACATTTTTAAGATCCCGTTTTGACCTATTTTATTTTAAAATAGCTGTGCAAATAAAACGATATAAATGATTATGCAATCATGAGGTTACGTCCTGGACCCTATTTGAACACATTTAAACACATATTTGACAGCATATGAAATTGAGCTCGAATGGGGGACGTAAAATAACTCACTCTGATGTGCAGGCCCTGTATCGGGAGCTCAGTTGTAAATACGATCTGATAGTGTAAATAGTAGATGTTGGATGTTTCAAGCTCCATGGGATTACCCGGATGAGGCATCTGTTTGTATTATCCGCGTTTCATACATAGGCTACCGCATTGAGAGGAGGCGAATTCCCCCTCAGGGCACTGTACCGCTGCATGAGCCAGCCGATGGTGTGCTCTGCGAAAGTTGTTCCCAAATGCTTCAGTTCTTGTGGGAAAACTAGACCGCTTTGGTGTTCCTGTTATTTTCCCAGTCTTCTACGCTCATTGCCGCTTGCAGTGGACGAATACGGTGTCTCGATGCCGAAACACGTGTTCGTGAAACCTGCCGCTTGCTTGGTGACGTTGACAATATGTACCATTATTTGGCCGATCTGATCCTAAAGGTAGGCCTTTAGCTTTTCGAACCACAATGGTCTTGCCAACTCTGGCGGTTTGCGCAACAAAATCACAGCCAGTTAAAGCGTGCTGTGCCAGTATTTCAGCTATGGTCATAACATGTGTGCAAGCAGTTTTGTTTCACGTCAATATAACATTGGAATACTGACTGAATGCACCTTTCCAGTTTTTGCTAAGCCCCGCCCACCTCTAGATAAGCTCCACCCACGCCTCGCTCGTGTTGGGATCGATCGATCCCTGAAATCTCTGACTATCAATTTCCAGAAAACTATACAGATAAGCTGTTGAATATTTTGAAACTAATTTGACCGTGTGCTGTTGTTGCCTATGTCAGCAACAACATCCAGTCAAATTAGTTTCAAAATATTCAACAGAATATTTATTAAATAGTAAAGACATGCAATTCGTACAACACTGCATAGTCCGTCTTCCATTATGCGTTCATAATGCACTTATCTACGTCAATCAGGACGTCATAATGACGCCATTCACTATGATGTCATCCTACACGTCACGTAGTTGATTATGACGTCATATTATACCAGGGAGAACTGGAGCTTCTCGCTCGGGTAGAAGAAGTGTAGTTGTGGCTTGCGGGGGTATGCGCTGGTCCGTTCTACTGCTCCGCTGTGTTGCACCGCATGTACAGGATGCACAGGAGGGCTGATTAGCTCCAGTTCCCGGGGTCATCACTGACACATGGTTTAAGCCATTCGAAGTGGATGACTGAGGTCAGGCCATCCGAAGCACGGATATGGTAGGTCACGTCCGACGTCTTACCTACTACCACATAGGGGCCTTTCCACTGGTAACTCAGTTTACTTGGCACGTTTGCAGACCATCGTGAATCGTGTACCCAAACCATCTTTCCTGCTTCATAAGGATCTCCATGCACCCTCCGGTGGTGCCACATCCTTTGCCGCCGGTGTGCAGTGGATAGGGTTTCTCTCACTAACTCGTGGGCTTGTTATATCCTCTGCCGCAAGAGGTCAACATAGAGAGATGGTGAATTTTGCTCTCCTGGTATCCGAGGCATGGCCAGATCCAGGGGTAAGGCTAATTCATGGCCTAACATTAACGGAGCAGGGGTATAGCCCGTGCTAGAATGTACTGAAGTGCGGTAAGCCGTGAGTACATATGGGAGCCATAGGTCCCAATCTCTACAATCAAGGCGTGTTTCCTTCGTAAGCATCTCCGCGAGAGTTCTGTTAAATCTCTCTACCATCCCGTCACTCCGGTGGTGGTATGGAGTCGTCCTTGTTTTGACGATATGGAATAATTTGCAGAGCTCTGATATGAGCCGGCTCTCAAAATTACTTCCTTGATCGGAGTGCAACTCATAAGGCATACCAAAACGGCAGAACACATTGCTTGCCAGGACCTCCGCTACGGTGGATGCCTCTTGGTCTGGCAAAGCAAATGCTTCTACCCACTTCGTAAAGTAGTCTTGAAATACGAGGATGTATTTATTTCCATCATCCGTCGTATTCAAGGGTCCGAGCACGTCGATAGCCACTCGCTCCCATGGTGCACCAACAATCTTAATTTGAGATGGTACGATATGGTGTTGTCCAACAGTCTTTGGCATTGGATACATTTGGCAACCCATGCCTTGACACTATCGCGAATCCCGATCCAGTGGAATCTCAATTTGATAAGGGCAACAGTCCGTTCCACGGCCAGATGCCCGGCGTTATCATGCAGTTGTTTTAAAATAAGATCACGATAACTTTCCAGGACTACCAGACGGTCATTAATATACAGAACATTATTTATTATTTGACATTCTTCGAACAGTTGGTAATAATATTTTGCCATGGTGGAAAGTGGTGTTACCGATTCCTTGGGAGGACGTACCCCCTCCTGGATCCACGCGTATATATTTCGTGTCTGTACGTCTGTTTTTGGTGGTGTGCGATTTTCTCCGGATTCCACTTTGCGCACCTCAATTCGGGGAACTCCGGAGATGGCTGTGTTGACTGTGTCACGGTGGCAGCCTCTTCGTGTTCAGGCTCTGCGCCAATTCTACTGAGTGCGTCGGCATTCCCATGCAATTTGCCGGGATGGTGAACAACGTTGAAGTTATAGGCCTGCAGGGATTCCTGCCATCTCGCTACCTGGCCCTCCGGATTTTTCAGGTTCTTGAGCCAGCGTAGTGAGGCATGGTCTGTATGGAGTGTAAAAGGGGGCCCGTACAGAAAGTGTTTATAGTACTTGACGAAGTGTTCTGCCACTAGTAGTTCTCGCTTGGTGGTTGCGTACCCTCTCCATTTTATTCAGAGTACGTGAACCATAACCCAATACCTGTTCCGTTCCAACTTCTGTGACCTGAGATAGAACCACGCCTATAGCGTAAGCTGATGCGTCAGTGTCTAAGATGAAATCGAGGTTTGGATTAGGATGAACAAGAATCGGGGCAGTCGTCAAGAGTTCCTTCAATGCCCTGAAGGAGCCTTCACACTCACTCATCCACTCGAATGGTCGATCTTTTTCGGTGATCTTGTAGAGGGATGACGCAATCTCGTGATAGTACTGGCATAAGCCAAGGAAGGTCCTTGTCTCTGTGACAGAAGAGGGCTTTGGCCACTCTGCTACTGCCTTAGTTTTTGACGGCTTAGTAGCCACTCCATCACCGGATATGACGTGTCCCAGGAACTCAATGCTCTGTTTAAAGAGATGACATTTCTTGTGTTTGAGATTCAAATTGGCCGTGCGGAAATGGGAAAGCATGGTGTCCAAATTGATATGGGTTTGCTCAAACATGGGTCCGATGACGATTACGTCATCGATGTAACAGATACAGATTTCCCATTGCAGGGTGATTAATATCTGCTCAATGAGTCGTTCAAAAGTTCCGGAAGCGTTGCACAACCCGTAGGGCATCTTGCGGAATTGGAAAAGGCCATCCATACAAACGAATGCGGTCTTTTCCATGTCAGCTTCATCCATGGCTACTTGCCAGTAACCGCTAGCTAAGTCAAGGGTACAAAACCACTTGGCCCCGGACAAGGAATCCCAGGCCTGATCTATCCGAGGTAACGGATAAGCGTCCTTGATGCTAAGATCATTAAGGCAGCGGTAGTCAATGCAAAACCACAAGGTTGCGTCCTTTTTTCCAGCTAGTACTATTGGGCTAGCCCATGGAGATGCTGAGGGTTCAATAATACTGGTCCGCAACATGTCGTTCACTTGTTGGTTGTGTGCTTCCGCTTCTGTATGAATGGGAAAACGTTGTACCAGTTGACGTACAGGGCGATTATTGCCTGTGTCGATGGAGTGTCATATGAGATGAGTCTCCGAGATCCATGTCTCCGGAGGAAAAACTATCGCGATATTTGTACAGTAGTTTCCGAATTTCATGTTTCTGTGATTGCTGTAATCCAACTGTGGCACGTAGATATAAATCATGTAAATGTTCGGGTAAATCATCAGTCATATGCTGTGGTGTGTCAGTAGGTGTAGGTAATTCCAATGAGATTATGTCCACTAATGGCCGCAGCGTACTCCTGGTTCCAGAGTGATGGGGTCTGCGGTACCATTGAACACTCTAAAAGGTATATTTTCCTTATTAGTAGTGTCTACTATCATGCGTGGACTTGCGCATTGTGAGGCAATCATGTAATTAGGGTCGGATTCCAGCATGGCGATGTGTGTGTTGCTTCCTAACTGTGGTGCGGTGGCCCATAAGATTTGTTCTTGTCCCGGCTCAACTGTGGCTGTACTGGATAATATTACAGCACACATGTCATATAATGACGATGCCGGCCCAAGAGGTATTCGTCGGCTGTGTATGTCGAGTTCCTGTTGTTTGCAATGTATGATGGCTTCGCTGGCACTGAGGAAATCAGAGCCAAGGAGGGCATCGTTGTGAATAGAGGCGATGACAACTCGCTATATGAATTGCATCTCTATTTGGATGACTAAATTGACTACACCGGCTACGTGCACATCAGCTCCCATAGCCGTTTGTAGGTAAATGTTTGTAGGTTTATGGGGAGGCGTCTTATGAGGTGGGATGCTCTCATATAAGCGCTTGTTTAATACTGTGATTGAAGTGCCAGTATCAACGGTGGCACTGGGGGAAACACCGCTAAACAGACAGGCACATTTGTATATTACTTTGAGGTGTACCTGTGGAAGAGTTTCCAATGATGCCGTCAGCGACAATGGTGTCGGAGCGGAATCACTCTGTATGTAATCCGACTGTTTCCAACTCGCTTCTTTTAATGCGGTGGATGGCTGAGTGAGGAATGGGCCAGTCCGTCGTCGCCGCTGCTGTGAGGGCTGCAGTGAAGGCGGAGCTGGGGGTAGCAACGATGATGGAGATGTTGCTGTTTCAGGGTATGCAGTATTAGTGTAGACAGTGGTGCGTACGGGATGATGGATAAGCTCCACCTGCGCAAGCCATTTCTTGCAATGCTTCATTGGATGCTTTGGTGACGCACAGAAGAAACAGGGATGCCGCCAGGGACGTGTTTCTCCCCATCTACGTCGGCGTTTGCGAATCAATGAGGCGGAGTGAACCATTTCTCCTGAATCACTGCTGTCTGTGGATGCGTGAGATGATGTTGTCTGGGGCGGTGTTTTACATACCACCAAGGGACACTGAGAATTCAGTGTCTTGGTGGCGGGACTTGGTGCTTGCAAAAACGTTGTTTCAGCGGAGGTGCTACAACCTACCACTGCCGTTTTACACAGAAAAGAAGGCTTGTTATGTGCGGAGATAGAGGGAGATGGCGATGCTACGGATGTGGGAGGCATCGTAAGCATCGACATATGTGAAGCCATGCGTTTTGGTGTAGGTGTAAAAGCTGAATTTGGTTGGTAATAGTGGCCACTGAACGTTGTTGTACGAAGGCCGCATTTGAGCCGGGAAGTGAATACGGGCACCGAGGTGACTCTACCTTCGGTGCCCTTAAGGGTTTGATGGTTTCTCCGGTTGCGGTGTGCTGCAGTCAGGGGCAGGCGTTGTAGAAGGTGGTCGGTTAGGACCACTTGTACCCTTTGGCCTTCACAGTGTGGTTCGCTGTCCCCGCCATGATGGACGGACACCCATTTCCCCACACAGGATGCAGCCTAGGCTAGGTACCTTTCCATATTTGCCTGAGCTAAAGACCTGTCCAAGTTATGGGGCCATAATCCAGGACAGAGTCAAGATGCACACTGACAACTACCGAGCCGAGCGAACACAGTACTGGGCGCCAATAGTGTCATTTTGGCAAGGGGCTGCAGCCCCGCATAGACTGTACCACGGAGGTGATGCCCACTAGACACATCGCAGCCAAGGCCCTCATGTAGATCGTTCTTTGACGTCATTTTAGCTGAGAGGCCCTGCGCAGATCGTACCAGACAGGTCATCTACCCCACGTGTACCTGGGCGCCAGACTGCTCCTCCCATCCGGCAAGTGACAGGTTACACCGTCTCACACACATACCCTCCTGCTTCCCAAAGAATCACTTTTTATGACCTCTGATCACAGGAGGCATGACTCGCAATACGAACGCTTGCCATGGCTTGACTGTACATTGAGCCATCTTGATCCCACAGATGAACTGACATGATCAAGACGACCGGCCGGCGACCCAGTCGATAGTGATCACCATCTGAGCTCATGCTCAGGGGCAACCGATGGTCTGATCCGTACCTATCTGCCAACAGAATACAAACTTTGTCCGTTTTCCCCGGCCTTGCCTGCAGGGCACCTCCAGTGGCCTTCTACACCCGCTAGAGGCTTGCATTCCCTGGGTGTAGACTGTCATCCATGTACCACGCATGTCCACTTACTGAGATTGGATGAACCAAAAATCTCAGCAGCCCGAACATTGCGCCGACTAGACGGTACCACAGTAGGATGTTAATTCATCCTTCATTAGACACGGAGGCCTTCAGTATCTCCTCTGCACAATAGGAGTCTGTTTCCTTTATGTGTCCCCGGACCCTCACAGGCCCACTGCCGCATGTTACCGGCAACCTTTGAGGAGCCTGTCCCTCTCGTTCACCGATCCCTCCAATGGCCTGGCTGACCGCATCTGTAACACGTTGTAAGTATGGGATTGTCTTCTGGGGGGTCATGACCCCAGGGACATCTTATATTTGCAGTCCAAGACCCCCAGCGAAGAATATGACAAGACCCCCAGCAAAGAATATGACTATATTTTTTAATACCAGACGAGCTAGGGAACGGATAACACAATGAGCGAAAATGTAATAGCGCGATCTAGTGTGTGCATCAAGTCGATGCAAAACTGAGACGAAAATGTAGCTGATACAATAAGTGAAATTGGAATAGAATAGACTAAGACTTAGGGCAGTGAGCTGATGGAGTCTGTCGGTGGTTGAAAGATGAAAGTTGTTGCTGCAGTCGCGGCATAACCTTTTATAGTATTCAGCAGAAGTTACGACCAATAGTTTTCTAAATATTCAAGCAAGAGGTCGGTAGGGTGCTACGGACAGAGTGTACGTAGCACAGACTGAATGACTCATAGAATGACGTGGTAACGTGGCGACGACCGACTTACCATAGGACCGTGATAATGTGACCGAGTTTCTATATTTCTATAGAGGCGACCCACGACACCAGATACGACACCAGATGTTGGTGAATCAGATGGGCCACATGGTCACTACGTCATGGCACCCTTGTAGAATGCAGGCGCAAGCCTAATAAGCAAGGGGCCGGACGAGGACGTGGTAGCGTCTGGCGCCAAGAAGATTAGAAAACCAGACAAAAATTGTCGAAACAATATCTATCACTGTCAAGTTTGGGGGAGGTTATCGGATAGAATTCTACACTCATGAGTCAATTAGGCCACTTTAACTTGTTCGGTGTTCTTTTCCTAAGAGAGAAAATCGGAGTTTGATTAGTCAGGATGACGTCACAATCAATGAGCATCGAATCAAACTCTGGAAAGAGGAACCAAAACGAACATGGTAGAGGGCTCCAGAGAAGTATAAAAAGTGGACTAACTTTTTAGAAGGATCTTGGTTCTGAAAATATTAGTCTTAAGAAAGCCTAGCCTCGCTCCGTATAGTTCTGTGGAACTGAATTTGTCGAAATTCAAACAAGTTCTTGGTGAATGGTTTTAAGTAGCCAAGAACGGTTTTCGACGAAAATGATTTAGAGAATCGTGAAACGCAACTTTGTAATGATAGAATAACCAGTATTCGTATTGTATGAAAATCAGTTATTTCTATAGACGCGAGTGACAGTAAAAGTTACTCAAAGTATCTGGTGGTAGTATAAGCCACCCATAATTGATAGAGATTGGTGGTAGTATAAGCCACTCATATTTACTTAGAGTTTTATTTAACAGTTTGTTTTCTATCATGACAGCATACGTCACACATATCCGTAGCCATATTAGACAGTCAAACTTAAGAGAATAAATTATCACTTCGATATTCTCGAAGCAAGAGTTTGGGTTGTGTATTGTCCAGTCTGGAAGTGACGGAAGACCACCGTCCCGAGCCACCATCTTTTACCCGAGTCAGATCAGGCCCAGATTATCGAATATAAATATCATCACTATTACCTTAGACGAGGCGAGCAGATAACCATACTACTGCATCTTTGATAAGAGGTTGTCGCAGCAACCGGTACATCATATACTTATCAGAAGTGTAGTAGATATATTTCTAAATTAGATCGGAAGACAGAAAATCTTCAGTGGCGAGCGTCTGCCAGGATTTATATATTCCAGGATTGGACACTGTGTGAACCGTGAGTACAATATATCAAAGTAACGACTGAGATAGACTGCCCAGAACGGCCAAGGCTAACTAGGATCAGCATAACATTAGAATACCAATAGGAGCAATGGCGACGCCAAGAGGCCCACCGACCGACCCACAACTACCCACTGGGGAACGACAACTACGCCCTGAGACAGTGGCGGCCATGAAAACGATGGGCGTGGCTATGGCGGGGGCCATTGTTGAAAGTAGCAATCGTCGGGAGACAGAACGGGTGTATCGTGAAGAAATCAGGGACACGGTATCCCGCATCCAACCCTGTGATGGGGTAGTACCGGAGGAGGTAAGGACGTTTTTGGATGAGACAAAACGTGCCTGTGCCGCCAACGAGGGGCGACTGGCCGGAATACCTGCCTATGTGGTAGTCAGGGCGGCACGGGGACCGTTAGCCCGAGCCCTGGACGGTTTCTTGGCGGGCAAAGTACGGGAGGAGATAGTATACGACGACTTCCATGTCTACATTACAAAGAACTTCGTCTCCTCCAACGAGGACGAACGGGTCAAATATGACCTTGAGGGCACCCGTCAGCGGAGAAATGAGACCATCATCTCCTTCAACAGAAGGTATCTAAAAGCCAGCCGACGAGCGTACCCTGAAAGCAATGCCGATAACCAGCGAACTATTCTCGGTATCTACCTCCGAGCGCTCGGCGACCAAGGGTTGAGTAAGAGGATAATCCGAAAGCGAACGACAACGTTGGGCCGGGCAATAGAGATCGCCGAGGAGGAAGAGACCTGTAACGATCTGTTACGGGCGATGAAGATCGATAGTGATCATAATCGAGAGGAACGGATGGAGATCGATATGTTGGAGCCAGCGGAGGAAAAAGAGGTATGGAAAGCAGTGAAGGGGTTAAAAAGCCAAATGGCGCAGCAGGCTAAAATGATCGAGCAGCTGTGCGGTTTGGTGTGGGATTTGCAAACAGCACAAGAACGACCTAAACCGGCAGCCCAACGAGCCGCACCTGCGCGGAAAGCAGCAACCCCACCACCCAAGCAACTTAATCTGGGAGCGGGACGCAGGTCGCCGAGAAACGCTGCAAGCGTAACCTGCTACAATTGTGGACAGGTCGGTCATTATAAAAGTGACTGCCGTCAGGCAGTGCAACCAACCGCACGACGACCACAACCGAGACCACAACCGCGACCACAGCCCCGACCACAACGGCCACCCATGACCTGTTCCCAGTGCGGGAGAGAGGGACACTTGACCCAGAATTGTTTTGGGACATTTATGAAATGGCAAACGACTCCTGTCGTAAGGACGGAATGTTTTGGATGTGGTCAGTATGGTCACTTTGTTAGAGATTGTCCGCGTGGTGCGCGTGACCAGCGTCGAGAGCAACCAACCGGACAAACAGATCGGCCGCTGGTACGACGAGCGGTGAAGCGTCCACGTGAAGAAGACAATTGGGACATGGAAATCGACGCGGTAAACGACCGACAGTCGGACATACGAACGACGCCACGAGAATGTTCAAGGAACAATCGAATGGCCATGAACAATGCTCGACGTAACCATTACGAATATACTGATCGTGATGGTTTTATTTTAACAAGTGAAAATACCGATGCATATGGCCATCATTCAAACGGTAGCGGAAATGATGCATCGGATGATAGGCACAGTTACGCCGAAGTGGTTAATGGATGAAGGAACCCGGGAAACGACGACGGAGAGAGCCGTTGGTGGGATCACCGACCGAGCGGTTCTTAATCCGTCTAAAAATGGATAAAGACGGTCCATCGGATCAGGGTAAGTACCTGCATGCCTTAGTGGATACTGGTGCTAGCACATCCTTGATTCGTAAGGATATATGGCGTAGCATGTTGAATGCTAGGCCATTGAAAAGAGCAAGAACGCTCTTAGCTGTAAATGGTTTCCCGATAAAGTTGTTGGGGGAAACACAAGTAAAATTCGAGAACGCCCGACCCATCCCTAGTACGATTGTGGCCAGAATGAGGCATGAATGTTTACTTGGAGCGGATGCTTTGCACCTGGGAAATGCAAAGATTGACTATCGGGCCAAAATTGTGGTATGGTTTGGCCAGATATATCCCTTTGAATATCCGCATAGAGAACAGACAAATTATGTCTATGCAAGCTGTAAGGAAACGACCGGATATAAAGATATCGACAAAGTCATGGCAGACTTTGCAGATATTTTTGATACGGCTCGTCCAAACACTTTAGGATTGGTTCCCAAAGTCAAGTGTACGGTACTGACAGGGGATGCCTACCTATTAGGCAGAAAGCGTACCGTCTACCGCTAGCCAAGCAATATATAGTCAAGAATCAAGTGGCTGAAATGCTGGCAGCGGGCGTCATAAGACCGTCGTCGTCCCCATGGGCGTCACCCATTACGTTGGTTCCTAAGAAGGACGGGGGGACGAGATTTTGTATTGACTATAGGAAATTGAACTCCGTTTGTCGTAAGGATAGCTATCCTTTGCCGAATATATCGGACATTTTTGATTCTATGGGCGGCGCTACGATCTTTTCGACTATGGACTTGAAGTCTGGCTATTGGCAGATACCAATGGACAGCCAAGACATAGCGAAAACAGCGTTCGTTTGCAGTCATGGTTTGTTTGAATTTCTTCGGATGCCGTTCGGTTTTGCGAACTCAGGTGCCGTATTTCAGAGGGCAATGAACGATATTTTCCGAGAATTCGTGGGAAAATGTCTGCATGTTTTTGTCGACGATATAGTCATATATTCAAGAAACCCGGCTGAACATGCACCTCATTTGCGTACAGTTATGCGTAGAATTCAAGAATATAATTTGCAAGTTAAAAAATCGAAATGCGATTTCGCCCAACCATCAGTTGATTTGTTAGGATATCGTGTTTCAGCACAGGGAGTGGCTCCTCAGGTCCAGAAGGTCAAGGTCATAAGAGAAATGTCACCGCCACGCGACGTGGGTGAGGTGAGAAGTTTCCTGGGCGCTACAGGGTATTACCGCTCTTGTGTGCAAGGCTATGCCGAAATTGCTAAGCCTTTGATAGAATTGACTAAGAAATATAAACGTTTTGAGTGGGGTCAGGAAGAACAGCAAGCGTTTAAGAAATTACAAAACTTGCTGTGTAGTGAGCCGGTTCTCACATATCCGAATTTGAATGCTCCGTATAGATTGTATACTGATGCGTCTAGCTATGCGATAGGTGCGATACTGGTACAGGTAGATGACGAGGGTATTGAGCGTGTGATTCAGTAGGTCAGCTCTACTCTTAAGGACAGTCAGTTGAATTGGCCTGTGATAGAAAAGGAAGCTTATGCGGTAATATACGCGCTAAAGAAGCTTAGACCTTATCTATTTGGCGCGCAGTTTACCGTGTATACCGACCACAAACCCCTAAAGAGTTTGTTTGTGGGTGAAGTTAAAAACACGAAGGTGCAGCGCTGGGCGGTACTGATTGCCGAGTACGGATGTAAGATTGAATACATCCAAGGCTCGAAGAATATTCGAGCGGACATGTTGTCCAGGTTACGTCGTCCGGTGGAAGTCGCGACGTTAGACACGGGCGACTTTGTAATACCAGACGTCGACGAGGGAGTGTTACCTCACGTCCCTCTGGAAGCGTTCGACATACCATATGACGAATTGTGTGCCGAGCAGACCAAGGAATACCCGGAGTTGTTCAAAAACACCCCGGAGGAGTATATGGTCAAGAATGGCATTTTGTATTCTTTAATTACGCCTTCAACGTTGGACGCTGAGTACCCCAGAATTGTCTTACCTACCCTGTTCCGTGAGAAAGTGCTCCAGATGGCTCATGAACGAGCTGGTCACCAAGGTCTACAGAAGACCATCGGTATGGTAAGAGATTCTTTTGTATGGACGTCTTTAAGAAAAGACGTAATTCGTATGCTTGAAACATGTACGAAGTGCCAGGTCAACCGACCTGTCACTACCCGACCCAGGTATAGTGAAATGCCCATGGCCAATTATCCGGGTCAGATATTTGGAATGGATTTGATCGGTCCATTATTAGAATCGAATAAGGGTAACGTGTATATCATGACGGTGATCGATCACTGCTCTGCTTGGGCAGAAGCATATCCGATTGCAGCGAAGACATCTCAAAATGTGGAAGAAAAGTTCTTCAACGAGTATGTCGCACGTCATGGCGTCCCTGAGATTGTATTAACCGACCAGGGTAGGGAATTTTGTTCCAATTCTCTGGAGGAGCGGTTTAAAGAACACGGTATCGACCATAGACGGTCTGGCCCATACCATCCGCAGACCAATGGACATACTGAAAGATTCAACCGCACCCTTAAAGAGTTGATCCAGAAAGGGGTGAACAATGCCTCGAGGGCGTGGGAGGACGAGTTGGGTGCGGCTTTGACAGCGTACCGCAGTACTCGTCATTCAACGACCGGGTATACGCCATTTTACTTGACGTATGGGCGACGGGCGAGATTGCCGAAAGCCGTTCCCATCGATGCGTCGCAGGACCTTGGTGAGAGACTGACGTATCTCAACAATGCCTTGCTGCGTGCTCGTGAAGGGACAGCTAGATCTCGGGAGGTTCACAGGGAACAAATTAATAAGCGTGCGAACGCGGGTGAATTTAAAGTGGGGGACTCGGTGGTCGTAAAAGCTGAGGAGAGGATGAAGTTGACCTCTCGCAGTGACCCCGAGTATGAGATCTTTAAGATCAACGGACCTGTGGCGCACGTCCGCCATAACAGGTCTGGTAAGGTGCGTGTAGTTAATGTATGTAAGTTGCGCATAGTCGACTCAGAAATGTGCTGGGACGCGGTATGACCACGCCCCATTCGTAACCCTACCAAGGGGACGAAGGCCAGCCATCACCCCAGGGCGATGTTGCCCGAGCCAGAACCTATGGTCACCGACGCAGATACGACACCCCAGGTTCGTAAGAAGCGGCCAGCTTCGGATATGGAACCAGAGGTGCGTACAGGGGGTAAGAGGGTTGACCGGAAAAAGGTTCAACCCAGTACGAGTCGCAATCGAAACCATGAGTCACGGAGTGACAACATCGAAACTCCTAGGCCTATGGTGATAGACACCCCGGAGGTGGCACCACAGCCTGCCTCTGAACCAATGGAGACGCTTCCATCACATCCTTATACGCTGCGCAGGCGCAGGCATACGCCGGATGACGATTTTGACAGCAAGCAACTCCGGTTAGACTTGAAGCGAAAGCAAGGGTATAGGGGGGAGGACGAACCCGGTAACAAGCGACTCCGGATTGGCGTGATAGACTCCGCCTCTTACGATGACGTGCTATACGCTGATTTCGTCAGTCGTATAAATGCCGTTATTCAGCGGCACAACCGCCGATAGTGTGTATTGTATCGCTATACTTTAACATCACAAATAGCCAGTACGTAAAATATCATAACAATTAAGACTAAATTTGTTCGCAAGATACTAAAATGTATTCGTTTAAGTTGTGTATAATGGCGTTGTGGTTTAGCATGGTATCAAGTATATGCAAGGACTCGAGTATACACCGCCTGCCGAACGGCGTCATGATAACTAAGCCGGAGACTGTGTCAGTGATACGGGCCGAATGGACCGTGATAGTATCCATCGACCATCCTTACCTACCCGCAGAGTTCCTGGGACGGTTGGCCCAAATGGCCAGTCTCGCCGCTAGCATGGGTACCAAAACATCGTTTTTGAGTGGGAACGATATATACGGATTACAGCATCGAATACGGGGGGTAAGAAAGATGGCAAGCCAAACACAGCAAACCATGAGTAGTCGAAGTGGCGCTAGGCAGAAGCGAGGGTTATTTAACTTTGTGGGTGACATCGCATCATCGCTGTTCGGTACCGCTACATCTGGGGATATAGACGCCATACGAGATGTGGTAAGGAGGGCGATGACGAGGATGAACAAAGTGGTGCATTTTACCAACCAGTTGACGTCGCACGGCAAATTAGCTTTCCGCGATATTGGTATGAACACGGACTGTATTAACGAGTTAGGCGACAACTTGGCCAGTGCAACGGGCAACATGAGCCGAGCGCTCAGGCAGCAGGGGATTCGATTGTTGGAACTCTATGCGTTGGTACGGTTAGGACATGTTATAGACTCGGCTGAACATGTGGTCTATGACTACCAGAAGGCAGCCGAACGATTCCATAGGCAAACGGCATCCTTAGAGTTGGGTCGTCTAACGGAGGAACTTTTTAGTCCCGACGATCTGACGTCCGTATCGAAACAGGTTAGTGCGGAATATAGGCTGATAAGACCGTATCAGTGGTATTACAGAAATGTAGTGGTATATCCATTGTGGCAGGACGAATCGAAACTTCATTATGTGGCGACACTACCGTTAATTGACGGAGGACAATATATCGAATATGGACTACACTCATGGCCTGAACCGCTGGCCAAGACAGGGTATTACATGCAAGTGATGCTGGCCCGTACCAGCATTGGTCTAGATACCAAGACTGGGTGGTACTTTACCGCGTCGGAGTGTCGTGGTGCTGACCCTAGGGTGTGCCAGGGACAACTACGGGTCAACAAGACCCACGTGCCCTGTATTGTGAGTGTATTGACAAATGCAACTGAGAGCAACTGTAATATTCAACTAACGAAGTCGAACGTAACCACTAGTAAATTATTTGCCAATGAGAAAATCGCGGTAGTGTTGCAAACGTTCGGCGAGACGGTGGAAATTCATTGCGACGAACGACTGACGGACCGATGTATGGTGAGTAATGGTGTGTATGCATTGATGTCTGGAAAATGCGGGTATAGTGGGAGGGGCTGGCGATTCGAGCCTGTGGCGTCTTATAGTCGGACATACACTCGAATAGGCCTAGCCATTGAAATGCCCCATTTGGATGTGTCTGGCGTTCTAAATCAATCCATGATAGTTGACCATTTAAAGCTACAACCGTGGAACCATTTACAAAAGTCTAAGTACGTGCCGCTAGCACCGTTATCCATGATTGACCCGGTGATGGTCGATGGCATTGGGGTACATTCTTTCGTATCATATTCAACGGGTTCCTTCGTAGTTGTGTTAGTAATTGTGCTTATATTATATAAATGTGGCGTGTTATCACGCATGTGGAATGCGCTTAAATGCAAGCCACGTGCGGCCCATAAATGCAAGCCATGTGCGGCCCATAGTAGTGAACCGCATATCATTGCACCAACTATTCAGACCCAGCAGCCCCGGAGACCTGCAGCTCTACCGGAGCCGCTGCGGAGGGCAACCGGGTCATCGCCTAATGCTGATGCCAGGACTGAGATCAACCCGACGGCTGCCGAATGGATAGAGATGGAGACGTACGTTAACGTGGTGGATCCTAACGTGAGCATAAACCGCTTGGGGGTATCACCATGACGTTTTGGCACTAACATTATAGTAATTTGTGAACATTAAATGTTGTAGCACGAACATTAGTATGGTGCCATGTTGGTACTGTATTATTTAATAGGAAAAATTCACATGATCTGTAATGATATTTGCACTGTAGGATTAAGGACTGACAGTTATGGTGACGTCGTCACGATCAGATGACGTCATTAAAATAATTGATTGTGGTGTATTATATTATTGTATTGCTTGATTGATCGTATTGTTTTCTATGTTAAGTTACACGTGGATCGAGGTTATCGACCACGGTTTAATGACGCTATTAATGTGTTTCCGGGGGCAGTCTTTTGCTACCCGGACATGTATGTTTGTATAATTATCAACCATACACTAACGAATACTACTAATGTATTTCCGAGCATTCCGCTACTCGGACAAGTATTGGTGTATAGTATATTGACCTGTAATGTTAAGTTGTTGATGATTGGACGACTATCGGGTGGTATCCGTTCAGGCTGCTGGTATAGGTTTGGGTTGTTGATAGTCCACAACGAGTTAGTTGCCACTCTCTTAAGGCCTTAAGAGAGATGGTCAATTAACTTTGGTTGAGGGGCGTATGTAAGTATGGGATTGTCTTCTGGGGGTCATGACCCCGGGGACATCTTATATTTGCAGTCCAAGACCCCCAGCGAAGAATATGACAAGACCCCCAGCAAAGAATATGACTATATTTTTTAATACCAGACAAGCTAGGGAACGGATAACACAATGAGCGAAAATGTAATAGCGCGATCTAGTGTGTGCATCAAGTCGATGCAAAACTGAGACGAAAATGTAGCTGATACAATAAGTGAAATTGGAATAGAATAGACTAAGACTTAGGGCAGTGAGCTGATGGAGTCTGTCGGTGGTTGAAAGATGAAAGTTGTTGCTGCAGTCGCGGCATAACCTTTTATAGTATTCAGCAGAAGTTACGACCAATAGTTTTCTAAATATTCAAGCAAGAGGTCGGTAGGGTGCTACGGACAGAGTGTACGTAGCACAGACTGAATGACTCATAGAATGACGTAGTAACGTGGCGACGACCGACTTACCATAGGACCGTGATAATGTGACCGAGTTTCTATATTTCTATAGAGGCGACCCACGACACCAGATACGACACCAGATGTTGGTGAATCAGATGGGCCACATGGTCACTACGTCATGGCACCCTTGTAAAATGCAGGCGCAAGCCTAATAAGCAAGGGGCCGGACGAGGACGTGGTAGCGTCTGGCGCCAAGAAGATTAGAAAACCAGACAAAAATTGTCGAAACAATATCTATCACTGTCAAGTTTGGGGGAGGTTATCGGATAGAATTCTACACTCATGAGTCAATTAGGCCGCTTTAACTTGTTCAGTGTTCTTTTCCTAAGAGAGAAAATCGGAGTTTGATTAGTCAGGATGACGTCACAATCAATGAGCATCGAATCAAACTCTGGAAAGAGGAACCAAAACGAACATGGTAGAGGGCTCCAGAGAAGTATAAAAAGTGGACTTTAACTTTTTAGAAGGATCTTGGTTCTGAAAATATTAGTCTTAAGAAAGCCTAGCCTCGGTCCATATAGTTCTGTGGAACTGAATTTGTCGAAATTCAAACAAGTTCTTGGTGAATGGTTTTAAGTAGCCAAGAACGGTTTTCGACGAAAATGATTTAGAGAATCGTGAAACGCAACTTTGTAATGATAGAATAACCAGTATTCGTATTGTATGAAAATCAGTTATTTCTATAGACGCGAGTGACAGTAAAAGTTACTCAAAGTATCTGGTGGTAGTATAAGCCACCCATAATTGATAGAGATTGGTGGTAGTATAAGCCACTCATATTTACTTAGTTTTATTTAACAGTTTGTTTTCTATCATGACAGCATACGTCACACATATCCGTAGCCATATTAGACAGTCAAACTTAAGAGAATAAATTATCACTTCGATATTCTCGAAGCAAGAGTTTGGGTTGTGTATTGTCCAGTCTGGAAGCGACGGAAGACCACCGTCCCGAGCCACCATCTTTTACCCGAGTCAGATCAGGCCCAGATTATCGAATATAAATATCGTCACCATTACCTTAGACGAGGCGAGCAGATAATCATACTACTGCATCTTTGATAAGAGGATGTCGCAGCAACCGGTACATCATATTCTTATCAGAAGTGTAGTAGATATATTTCTAAATTAGATCGGAAGACAGAAAATCTTCAACGTGTCTGGTGGCGGTGCGGTGTTGGCCGTGTTCGTTGTCCTAAAGTGGGTGGTGGCGAGGTTCGTGCTGAGTGTGGTCACTAGATTCGTTAATGTGGAGATCTGTTTGTTGATCTCGTCTATGCGTTCCTTCATGTTGCCATTGTTATTGTTGCGCTGGTTCCCATGCCCAGGGGCCCCGTTGTAGCTCCCTCTATGGGCACCCCCCCCCCCCTTCCACCAGGCACTTGATTTTGATTGGAATTGTGTACGTTAGTCTGCGGTGGTGTTGGTGCGGTAGGTGTTGATGATCTGGGGGAACATTGGTGGGCGTGGCGATAGCTGCACCCTCTATCTCATTGATAGGGTGGAGTTGGCGTCGGCTACTCTTTTCGCGCTCCAGAAAGTTTTCTATACGGATGGCGGTTGCCGTTAATTGGGCCAAACTACAGTGGTCGCCAAGAAATAGCTTTTCTTTCAGGGCGGGTTCACTGCTCAATGCATTGATGAGAGTGTCAAGATGCAGATGTATTACGCCTTCTGTGTTGGTGCTAGGATATGCGTGGGTGACTAGCCTTCTGATTCAGCTAGCTATCTCCGGGAGAGTTTCTCCCGCGCGTCATTGGAGATTTTTGAGTTGAAGACGACTTTTTTCTCCGAGAGCTGTGTCGCCAAATCGCTCCGTTAATGCTGGTTCCAGTTGGGTGTAGGTGGGTGTGTAGTCAGTCCCGAGATCTGCAAGAACTTGAAGGGCTTTTCCGGAAAGCTTTGCAGCGAGATATTCACCCATTTGCTGACAGTTCCAGCGGTTAGTCCGACTTATTATCTCGAACTGTGTTTTGTAGTTGGTCCAGTCATTCTCCCCGCTAAATTCGGGAGGGAGAATGACTCGGCCAAGACCATGGGAAGAATGAAGTGGTTGAAATCCGGCTGGTGGTGGTATCTGCGAGACTGACGAGTATTCAGAGGCTGGTCGTGGTGGTGTTTCCCGTCGATGTCGATGCCGAGGAGCGAGAACACACGTACTCCAATTTAATGAATCCTGCCCTGTTGTAGAACCATAGACCGGCATGGGTCTATGGACGGGAGGCGGAATATTATGAAGATTATGCGGACGTTCTTCCTGGGGTGAGGACTGATATTACTCATATGGCTGTGGTGCAGTTGGCTGACGGTTGTGGTGTGTAGCATGACTGATGTACTGGCAAAAAGGTGGTGCTGATTCCTCCCGATGATGCCGCAGTATTCCCATCGAGTATAGTGTGGTGTTTGAAGGGGGCGGCACGGGAGGTTGTCTGTAATATGGATTGTCACCCGGCCATATGGTCTCCGTAGATGACACGGGTGAGCGATAGTAGTCTGACGGATTAGGTATATGCCCGTAATCGGGTCTTTGTCATGATCGTCCACGATTCGGCCCTGATGAAGTTGGCCTGTCGCGGATGTCTGACATGGTTCTAAATTATGTTCCCGCCTGTGAGGCATCCCGAAAGGTGGCGTCACTGACGGGTGAAAACAGGTTATATTGCGGTGTTGTTGATTCCGCTAGAGAATTTCTGGCATAGTCGGTGAGCATGTGAGCTGGGAATCCATCGTATGACGCTACCTCTTGATCGAGGGAGTCGTCACTAAATGGAGACGGTATAGAACTGAGCTCACTATACGGTGTGGGAGTGAGTTCACTACGTGTTAACAATGATGTTCTTCGAGCCCCACATTGGGCGCCACCTATAGCTCACAGGGTAGTGTTGGGCCGTTCCAGTGACTGATGTCGACTCGCCACGCCACAAGTGCACGACGAATGATGATGCTGGTTAGCTTCCGGTCTCAGGGTGACGGATCCTGTACGATACTGCCCTACGGGTAACAAAGACCGGCTCCTAATGTTACTTAGTAAGACCTCTGAACTGGTAACCACATAAAACGTCACAGGACACTGGTTACTTTTCACAAAAGCATTTTTAGGCAACTGATCTATCGTTATGGTGGCGGTAAGAGAGACGAATACCCAATGTAAATGTCCTTCCCGTGAGGGCGTGGCAGATCTGAATATCATGCCCAGACATTCTTATGGAATTCAGTGGGGATGCGCATCTCGGCCGTCACCAGGTCCTATGGAACTAACTGTTCAACCTGTCATTAGGTTTAAACACAAGTTGCCCAGCTTTGCACTGCGGTGCGGGAGGATTGTTCAGCAGATTAAAGAAAATAATAATTAAGATATGTTTTTGCAGTGCTTTCCTACATTGGCAAAGGTGCTAACTACTAAGTATCCGAGGATGCAGGGGAAATGTATGTGACACCACACCAATATAAGGCCCTTTAGGTATTTTGGCCAATCTTACACAACCTTGCCGGAGTTCGGGGCAAAATTATCGCAACTACCGGGAAAGAGGCGTACACTATGGGTTTCCTAACGAAGAAATTGTCTCTAATAATATTAAACCTATCCTATCGAGCTGAATAGAAAAGGTTTTTAGTCAGTAGCATGCTGGGCTAAACAGAGTTATAGCACGGACAGCGACCTCATTGAAAAATTGTTGGTGGCGGGAAAAAGTGCTGCATATATAAATGTTGCGGTATAGTGTTTCCTACGTACACTGCAGTCCTATATTTTCTACAATTAAACAAAACATATGAACTGATGGCCACTGGCCATATATATATATAGACTAACCAGAGTAATCAATACAGTGTGAAATGATCAGAATAATATTTCTATAGGACAGGTTAAGAAACCTACTATGGTGCGGTTAGTGAGAAGACCTTACAGAAAATAGGAATAACTATAAACAAATACAGAAATTATAACTTAGCGGTCCTAAGACCATTACGGTGCCTTTTAGTCATCGGGACCGTTTATACGGGTACGATATAATTATCAAAAATATAATTAATGGAATAATTAAAATGTTAAGTATAGCTACTTGAATAATTGGTAGAGATTCTTAAGTCTGGGCTATCGTGTTAATGAAATTGATACGTCACTCTTAGGTTGACGTGAGTTGATGCATTCTCAGGAAGCTGGGAAGTTCCTGCAGGCTGGTTTCCGCAAACAGGATTCCTGCAAGCAGCTCATGACGGAAGCGGATCGAACTCAGGACTGTAATCACAATATAGAATGTCTAACGAGTAGTCAGCAAGGGATACAATAACATTACTGCTGTGACGAAAATTCCCGTACACCGATGGTACGGATGGAGGTTGACAACAACCTGATCATAAGCGGGGTTTGTTAGATGCGGATGAAGATACGAAACTAAGCTTAACGGTGCGGGGGTGTCAGCCAGCTCTGAAGACGTACTGGGAAAAGTTTACTTGCTGTGGTCGAAAGGTTTAAATGAACCTGCACGACATCAGTGCGGGGACGGTTAAATAAACACCTTTTGGCATGGCCGGCAGATCTGGCGAGTCATCCACCAAAGAATATCGCTGCCTCTACATCTGTAGAATCACATTTTCACAAGTTCGTGTTCCGAATTAGCTCTTGATATATTCGTGAACAATATCTAAAAAGTTCCAACATGCTTCCGCAAGCGATGGGAGTTACAAAATTGCTTTATTGCGGTGGGTTGGATTACTGCTAGCTACGAAAGAAAAACCGACAGAAAGCGAAGTGATCTGCGTATGCCTGTTGAGCTACTCGTAGCTGACACAGGTCCAACCTATTCGGTGCCTGGCCGAGGATGCTCTCGAACTCTGGATCTCGTCTCCTTTTATACTACCCGTGACGTCACAGGCGCAGGCTCCAACCAATCATCGGTCAAGCAACAGCCAATCAGCGCGTAGCTAATAATAACTCAGTCGAATGTTCTAGAACATTCTAGAAGTTCTGTGTACACGTGGTTATGACGTCACGGCAATATTTTGAAGATAATCAAAAGGGGTTTTCCGTGGATAACTCAGCCATTTCTTAACCGATTTTGAAATGGTTTACAGATTTGGAAAGCCCGTCGAATTCTGGTCTTCAGTAATGCCAGATTCGGCGGGAACAGGTAATTAAAGCGTGCGCATGCGCACTATGCGCTTTAACGAACTTAGTCGTTTTTATAACACGATCTCTCCCATAGGCTCATATACGCCTATGGCTCTACCCAGGGGGGCGTGTTCAGGGAGCGAATCCAGGATGGGCGGCGCGTACCCAGCTTGGCTGGTATGGCCGGTACCCGTCCGGTCGATCCGAACTACAATGATGTTATCAAATGCACGTAACATGTCGATTTCCATCTTGTAGAAGTTCCAATGCATTGCTAGTATTAGTGATGCCAACATTCCTTGGGCACAGACTATGTCAGTTTGCAGTGCGATGGGAGCTTTCTCTCCGCCAGCATCGATTGGGAGGTGTTGTTCAAAGGCAAAGTTGATGATATGTGCGATTTGTATAGATATATAGCACTTCTGAATGACTGAGGGTAAATACTATATACCAAGCCAGCGAGCTTATTTTTTCTGATTGGCTGAAAAGTACATAATGGCCGCCTTCATAACCTGGACAAGTGCATCAATGTTTAGCTATTAAAGCCAGAATATCTTTCTTTGACGGCATGATAAAAAGGTAAAGCTGCGATATATAGACTCTGTGTGGCAAAGTGTACCGCCTGCATGGATAGCATAAGATGTGGTGAGCTTTGCTTTAACTAACATAGGGTATAGATCATAAATAAGCTAACATTTCTCCAACACAAAAACAGAAACAAGTTAGTAGGTATACAATTTAGAAAATGCTGTAAGAAATACTCTGTGTTTAAATATTTAACAGTACGTTATATTACCCTTGCCCCGTACGGAGAAGGGAGTATTGCGATTGGGCCTGCCTGCCTGTATGCCTGCCAGGGATGTCTGCCTGCCTGTCTGTCGGTGCGGAACTGTATCTAAAAAAAATTTCGGATCCTGTTTTGCTCACATTTTAACGCAATGACGCAATATGCCGTGCAAGAGGATTTCCAGACTTTAGCTACGATACGCATAAAGGACCCCAGATCCGGCTCGAATCAAATTTCTACATTTGTGGCTATCTCAGAAACTTCTGTTTCGATTTGGATCAAAATCTAAAGATAGGAAAGTGTGTGACTATACGCTAGGCAAAATTCTAAATATCCATAAAATTCCGGAAAATCTGGACAAATTCCGACAATCGAAAAAATCCGAACACATTTTACAATGTGAAAGATGATAGGTCTGCAATCTCTGATTGATTTTGCTTTCTTTAGGAGACATTTAAAGTTATTTCTGAGCTCTACTCTATTTTCCTTTATGCAAGCAGACACGTGTCTTTGACAAAACGCATTTCAACAAAATAAATGATTTACGTAAATATGAATTTTTTGTTCATACAGATACGCGAATTGCTCATGAATACAAAGTACTGATATTGCCAGCCAACCTCTGCACCAAATTTGTCTAATACAAGGGCTAAGATCGTGCCATTTCAAAACGATCATGTCTCCCGATCACATTAACCTTTTCCTGGCGAAGTCTGGCAACACCGGTCTCTGCGATACTCTTGAGGAATGACCATTTGCAGGCCAAAAGAAGACAATTTTTGAAAATTTATTCCTGGAATGAGTGGCTTGATAACCGAGCCAGTCATTCCAGTGGTAAATTTTCAAAAATGGCTTTATTTTAGCCTGCAAATAGGCGTTTAATAAGTAGGCCCAAATTTACTCATTAAAGGGTTATTGTCAGCTTCTTCAAGTATTATTACTCACACTGTCGAAGGCCGGTATGAGCATTGCGGTTGGTGCCGTCTGTTTGTCTGTTAGTTTGTTTGTCTGTCGGTATGTCTGTCTATCAGACGCATATCTCCGGAATACTTTGAGATAGAATCACTATATTTGCCACACACATTCATAATATCAGTGGCTTAGAAGAAAGTTTAGTCTGAGCTCAAAGGGTCAAAGACCGAGGTCACTGGGTCACTTAGTCCATATGGGAATACACATTTTGGGCGATAACTCTGTATTGCGAGAAGGTAGAATCACCAAAATCGGCAACATACATTCATAGTGTGGGTTCAGGTCAAAGGTTAAGATATCTAGGTCACGGGGTCACTAATCGCGTCCAGAAATACACATTTTAGCGATAAACTACGAACGCAGAATATAGGTAGCATTGCCAAATTTGGCACATCCATTCATATTATAGGTGCCTAGATGTTCAATCAGTTTCAGTACAAAGCGTCAAGTATCTATGTCACCGGGTCACGAAGTGTATACAGGAATACACATTTTGGTCATTGTTAATTTTGATTTTGGTGAAATTCTACCTAGTACTGTTTATATGTATTGCGTATTTAAGTTAAACCTTTCGTTGTGTTGTGTGAGTGGACTTCTGTGCTGTGTTTGAATAGTTTGGATAAAGTTGTAGGTGAGCTGTTATTGTGTAGCTTTCTTGATATGGTGTACAGTTTCTGGCTCCCAATATCTTTGAGTTTCACTGTGTTTTCCGATTTCAAGATACATTGGCCCTTTGGTGCTGTGGAAACTAATTTGATGCACCTTTTTGTATTCTGGTTAGATTTTCTAATTTAATTTTGTGCGTGTTGCTGGAAATTAAGTTGCAGTATGCGATGTGTGTAGCATTGTTACTCTGTCCAGTGGCATATATGGTAATTAACTCGTCGAATGACACCAATGCCTATTGATACCTTTGATATGATTATTTTGTTTACTCCAAGCCAATATTGGGGACAAATAGACTCCTAAAGATTTAGTAAAAAAGCGTGTAATTGGTTTCGCCTATATTTAATGAAAGTTTATTTAGTGCAAACCAATCTATAATTTTATCCATTTCGCCATATATTGACGTTTTTATACACGTTGTCTATATTATCAAGGCAGCGATATCATCTGCGTATAGTATTAATGATAGATGTGCGCAAATAGATCTTAGGTCATTCTTATATAATCAGAACAGCAACTGCCAAAGCATGGATCCTTGGGGAACTCCACATGTTAAATACCTGGTAGTAGAGCACATGACATCGAACTGCACACATTATATACTATTGGATAAGTAGCTCTGATACCAGCTTAGGTGCAATACCGCTTACCCCATTGCAGTTCCGCTTTTCTAGAAGTATGGAATGTTCTGTTGTGTCGAAAGCTTGGGATAAGTCCAGTAAAATGCCAATTATATGCTTTGTGTTTTCAAAAGATTCTATAAGTTTTTCTACAATATCAATTAATGCATACATAGTGGAATGTTTTTCTCGAAAGCCATATTGTGAAAATATTTGTCCAAATATTTAATTAATCGGCTATTTAGTAATGTTAGGATATCATTATTGCTGGTTGGGTTAATGAGGAAAGATGACTGATAGCTGCATGTTAGATAGTCTCTAAATTTCCTTTCCGGATTTGTCTTGATTTTCTTAACAAATTTAGGGCCAATGTTGAGAAAATACTTGTTGAATGCATTTGCTGTTTCATGTCTGTCTGTAATGATCTTGTTGTCATGGATAAATTTGAATTGTTGTGGTTTGTCATGGTCCTTGTTAAGCATTGGTTTAATTATTTTCCATGTTGTGCGAGTAACATTTTGTGCCTGCCCAAATTTGTCATGATATTACTTTTTGGCGTCTTTAATTGTCCCATCTGTTCTGTTCCTGTAACTCTTAGAATTGAATTTCATTATATTTTGTTGATGTAATTTCGATAGAGGTATTGTTTTGTGACAATCAGTTATCAGGCCATTAGCTAACCAGGGTTTAGTTGGATTTGACTTAAAACTTTTTCATAGACTGTTGTACAGATGTTATGAAATGTATTGTAGACATCTTCACATGTTTGTTGAGCTCTGCTGTTACATCTGCCCAGTCTATTTTTGCCATGGATGTTAAAAATGACTATGTTGTTTGCGACAAAATCTAATTTTGTGCTTTTCAGTTGCAAATGGTTTTTGTTTCATTCTAATTTTTTTCTCAAGATGGAATACCTGTAGGAGGGCAGCAATGTTGGCTACACATGATCCTCTTTTTATTCTGTTTTCTCCTTATCTCCTCTCTCTGAACTGTTCTCAAGAATTAATACATTTATTGGGTCTGTATATTATGCCAATTGTTTTATTTTTACAGTTATTTAATGAGACTTCAATAACGATGGTTTCTTTGTGCCTAACAATGCCTGACTACACTATTTTAATGTAGATGCACACACCACCCCCTGTTTGTGTTGTTCTGTGTTTTCTAATAAAAATGTGGTTCTGTTTGTCCAATATATCTGTAGTTGAATCAGTTTTCAGCCACGTCTCAGTAATTCCAATGATTTCTAACTGGTGTGCACTTAGATCTAAGAAGTTGTTCAACCTGTCGATGTTCTTCAGGATTGACCTCATATTGAAATGGATCAAAGAGAAAGTAATAAGGTCCTCACTTTTTAATTGAGAATCATTAAATTCAAGCTGAAGTATGTATGTCATGGAAATTTCAATTCTTCTCCATCCATCTCAATATCGTCACGTGTCCTGTTTATCTTACGGGGATTCAGCAGCTGCTTATTGCAATTTAGGTAACTGCTATTCTATGTTAGTAATCAAAGCATGTAATCTGTGTTGTCTACATAATGATTATATGCGAATAGTTGTTGGCAACAGATAATACACCACCATGGATTAGTAGTAATTTGTAACTGTTCATAATCGTTTTGGTTTAGGTTTGAGTATCTCAGATGGACCCAGTAATTCACCTTTCCAGTGTACCCACCCATCATATGACGTCATAGTGAACTGCGTGAATGTGTACAATGACATCATAATGAATGACGTCGATAAGTACGTCACGAACGCATATTTGAAGACGGTCTATGCGTTGTTGTACAAATTGTTTGCTTTGACTATTTAATAAATATTCCATTGAATATTTTGAAACTAATTTGACTGGGCGCTGTTGTTGTTAGCTAGTGATGGGCGGGGCATGGCTATAAATGTTAAGGTCCATTACAGATGCCACATTGGAGGTGTCATAGTTCTTTCTGACAGGTTTATTACACGATGAGCAAGGGAACTTTATGGACAATCTTTGGTTGAGTTAGGAGATGGAAATTGGCTAGGATGTGTGATTTACTATTAATATGGGTATACACAAAATACATCAGTTGTATATTGTTGGTAATACAAGTGTTTTGCGGAGTGTAAGGCTTGTATTACCTGCACAAATATAGTGAAGTAAGGGAAATGGTATTTCTCCAGATGAAGCGAGTGAAATGCATTGTTTGTGCAGACTATACACGCCTGTAGATATCGCAAGACACTTATATCTCGAATTTATTTTTTGATGGAGCAGCACATTAATTAGTCACCAAAATAATGTACATTTCATCACGGAGCGAGAATATTGATATGCATACAATATGCCATCTTTCACAGTGACGATCGTGCCAGATACTGCAATTTACATATCCATGTGAAAGGGGTTACTCATATCATTGACTGTAGCAGAAAGGTTTGTATAATTTGCAAATAATTTGACTTTGTGCTGTTGCTGCCTACTTTATATTCAAATTAACAATAAGATCAGTACTGATCACATGTCCCCGACGGCTGTTGTTAGTAAAACACATTTTTTAGATTCCTGCCTTTACAAAATTGCGTGTGTGTATATGCATGTGAATCTATGGTGGCTACAACACAACATACATAATGAGATGAGGCAGTGCAATGACAATCCATTGTAGAACACAATGCTAACATCTACTAAACTAATAGCACATGCATATAAAGCAGACAAGTAGTTTGTGTCGGCATTTATGAAATAGCAAAATTACGCAATATATGAAGCAGTAATGCATGCATGTAAAGCAGACTTGTTTATGGTAAAGCTATGCATTATTATATAAGCTAGCTATTAAAGAAACACAGAAAATATGTCATTCAAGGAGGATAACTGCATCACATCTGGATGCGCGTCGCTGAAACGCAATCGCCACTGAGGCCTCGTCATAAGGAATTACTATGCCAAATTTGAAATAAATCCATGAAGGCCAACTAAAGTTATCGAGTGGAAACCTAAAGTGTGACGGACGGAGGGACGGACACATACACGGACGACGCCTATTACTAGTGTCCCCGTCGATGGAATTTTATACCAAACTGTGTTATCGCAATGTTGACAGTACAACCAAATCAGACATTCGTGCACATTCTTACACTTCCCTCGCTGGATGCTCAAATTCGTTGTTTTTGTAGCTGGCGGGGGTATGCGCTGGTCCGTCATGTTGCTCCACTCCATTACACCGCATGTACCAAATGTGTGGAAGGGCTGGTTAGCTATGGTTCTCGGGGTTACGGATCCCCTATCGCAACTCCGCTAGATACAAAAACCGGCTTCTAGAGCCAGTGGAATGATAACGTTCGTGGGGCCATGCGACCATTGCTGCCGAGATTGAACCTCACAGTCTCATCCCAACTGTTGGTGTCACCGGTATGACGGTCCATAACGTAATTTAAGAGTCTGGACATGATACTAAATCAAAAATATATTACTACACAAACAATGGTACTCGTTTGCTAGTAGACGAGAGAAAGTATACAGTACATAGAACTAGGTTGATGTCTTGTTTATGTAGGCTCGTCAGAGGTACCTCACAGATCTGTATATATCCTAGAGTTATCTGTGCAAGGGAGCGTCTTAACGAGGCTACTTATATAGTTTAATATAAACCACTATACCTCTAACACAAATAATATTGTTGCGAGAGGAAAGTGCCTCGCGCGGGCCTCCGTCATAGGAAAATGCCTTCAACACCGAACAAAAAGTTATGTGCAGTGTGTGTCAACCTAGTGAAATTATAATTAATGTCATGCATGCTGGTTTACGTGAAGATGGGGCAGATGATTTCCGAAGAATTCAAAGGCCACCGTCTTATGTAGGTCCAAAGATATTGCATTGGTAATTGCCGCTTTATTTATGCGGGCCTTCTGCTAATTTCTAACCTACCATTTAGTTGTTAGATTCGCTTCCAAGCTTTGGCCGCAAGTGGCAGGGATTCCTACCTATCTTTCGGTACACGACTCTAACTGGCGAAGATGCCTGGTTTCCCGAAGGTCACCCCACAGCATCTCCCTCAGAAAGGCAGCATGCAGACATGTTGCGGAGTAACAGCTTCCGAATCATATAATGATCTGGTTACATATCACCCCGCAGCCACATATGACATCACTAGGACAAGTTACTATTCACATAAGCAATTTAGAAAGCGCAATAGTATTTTATGGCGGGGAGTAAGTGGCACGATACTGAATTTGCTGGGAAACTTACGCAAGCGAACTGTTGATGGCGCTCACTCTCAAGGCGGTGAAGAAGAACGACTGTAGAGAGATTTCCATTAGATAGTCATAATAACTAATATGTGAATTTACACAGTAGCTTAGAAAGTGTCCGTCCGGTGATGGTAGTTTGAAAGTTGCCCATAACAAGGAGGGCTACAGTTGTAATTAAACATTGCATGTACATAACTGGGTACACCATGCGGGATACATCGCATAGCTCTTACGGTGTACCAGGCAGAGTCCCACCAGACTGTAGCCTAAAGGTTAATTAATCACACGACATGCGGAAGATCCGACGAGTTATCCACCAAGAATCACCACTTGTTCTACATGCCATAGAGATTACATCTGGGCTGCGAAGCCCATCCACAGGAAGGCTCCTCTTGAAGTTGTTGATGTGAGGAAGACTTCTATTTATTTAGTTTGCCGCGGATGGTCGTCCGAGGGCTTACAAAACCTTAGTAATTGCGGATGTTCCAATTGCTTACCAGCGCAGGAGAACTGAATTCCGAAAGGCACTGTTGCGGTGTAGGGTACCACAGTCAGTAAGCAGTTGCCCACGTCTAGCACTGCGCTGGTCCAGCAACCTGCCAACGGCTGTCTCTCGCCGAAGTGTGGTCTCGATTCTTGATTTTTCGTTCCTTTTATACTAGTCGTGACGTCAGAGGCAGGCCGCCCAGCCAATCAGCGGGCGATCTGTAGCCAATCAGCGTGCAGCTAGAAAGGGTGACGACGCTATCACGTGATAAGCGCATTCCCCATTCATTTAATATATACACGCGATTACGACGTCCAAGTAATTTCAGTGAGCCATTTAAGGATAACTCGGCCATTTCTGGTCCGATTTTAAAAAGGTAAACAGTTTTGGAGTCCTCTAATTCCAATAATGGCGAGAACAGTGATTTGAAGAAATCACGGGTACCAACTCGGTACACTATAAGTACGCATTCTCTCACAACGCTGAAACGTGTTGTCAGGGAAGCTCTGACGGGCGCGCATGCGCGGTACCCGATCTCACGGACGTTTTATAGAAAACCTCTCTCATATGGCTCTATACACGCATGCTATCCTACCCAGGGGGGCGTGCTAGGAATGTACCCAGATCGGTCGTTCCATACCCAGCCTAGCTGGGACAGTCCGTACCCATCCGACCGATCCGCACCACACCTGCACAGTCAATAACAGCTCGTGAGTGAGATAATGAATCATATACCAACCATCTAATCCAATCAAATAAGAGCATTAGGCCATGTGACAACAATGTATAACACTTGCAATTATAGTGACGGGACTGGTTCTGGGAATATGGAAGACGGATCGCAAAAACTTCTAATGGAAAAATTGAATAGAAGCAATTCAACCGATCATGTGACACATATTTAGATGGCCTGTTAAAACTGACCATTCTGTTTTGTGATCTAAAGGAGCTTATTGGCAGTGATTAAATTAACTATATGCAAGCAGTTTTGGTGGGGTGGGTGATGACATCCCCCCCCCCCTCCATTGGCCCTGCTCTTGGCCTGTCCTTACAGGGCACACATCTATATCTGACCTGACAGACTTACCTTCCTTTAGCTTGGTATACACGGTGTTACGTGTTTGGTGCATAGCGCTATTGAATGCTTTTAGTGCATCATACATATCCTGGACTCGGTCCGCTGGAACTCTGAGTCTACTGTCCCGCATTTGATCACTGTTGTTTATCTCTCGAACATCACCATTGGCGGACAGCCTGAAAACACCCAAAACACATAGGTCATAGTGATGCATGCACAATAAATTTCACGTGTCCTAATAACTCGAGAAATATTTGCACAGATGTGAGATACTAGTCGATTTATATCAATGGATCAATCAAGCAGGGCATTGCAGGCTGGATAACCTACACAGAAATCAACAACTATCTAATATCTGGTGCAAATGTGTCTAATTATTGGGACGTGAGAACTCTAATAAACCAATGCCGAGAAGTCTTGTCCGCTGGTGTAGAACCCTGGGTATACTGACACGTGGGCATTTGTCATGGTTCACAGTATTCACAGCACAAATTTTGCCCACACACAACATATCCGTGCAGAGCGAAATAAATTGGTGGAATGGAAACGCTCTGACCTGTTTCCTTGTATGACAATAACAAAGCCGAAAGCAGAGCTAATCTGTGCGGACACAAACTGTTTTTGTAGTGATTTTATTTACACGGCTCCTGAAATGTAGAGAAGTTTCCATGCGCGCTAACATCCAGACAGAGTATGCACTCAGTTACCGCACTATTTATAATAACTTTTCAGACAAAGCGACAAGAAAGATGTAACATAATAAAAATCTCTTGCCTTGTCTCCATGCAAACAGACAATTAGACGGACAACAGATAGAATCTGTGTGGAAATGAACTGGATCAGTTTGAGACTGACTTTTTCATGAGGTTTATGAGGCGTACGTGCGTGTGTGCGTCTTTACGTACGTGCGTGCGTGTGCATATAGGCAGAAAAAATATCCAGTGCCGTCATTTTGGCCCTGTCCTGGAATTTTCCTGGCACATTTTGTACATATTTTTTGCTTATGTCTGCTTTCTCTACCATCATAGATGAAGTTGAATTCTGTTGGACCAGGTCTATAAACCTCTCCAATAGACCGTTCCCGTTTTAGCTATGCCCCGGCCATCACTAGTTAAGCTCCAGCCACATTTCACTGTGTTGGGATTGACCGATCCCCGAATGCCCTGATTCAATTTCCTGAGAACTATACAGTTAAGCTGTAGAAGATTTTGTAACTAATTTTAATTTGTCAAATTAATTTCAAAATATTCAACAGGACTATTCATCAGCAGTGATCTTTCTCTCAGGTTCCCTACCTAGTACAGGAACTAATACTAGCTGTTATACAAATAGCACAAACAAGACATTTGTATGATAAATGTAAAATAACTCAAAATAATGTACTTTTCCCTGAAGAAATTGTTTGTTTTCCCCACCCACAAGAAATAAACGACTGAGTCAGAATACCCAGCCACACAAAATAAGTCATCAACCAGGACTCTTACCTAGTTTCCTCGGCATACATGGGAATATATTGTCCGCTTGCTGTGTCCTATCTGAAAATGTGTCTTCTATGATGAGATGAGCTACATCGTGTTTTCCGTGATGCGGTTAGTGAAGCGTGAGATGACTGCATTGTTACCAAATGTACAAAGTATGCTCGCACTCATACACATATACACATACTCACTCATAAAGTCACGCACCCATGTACACATTCATATACTCATACACATACACATAGAAGTTGGTCACTATAAACAGATATGATTCTAATTAATCTGCGATCTATCGCAGATTATTGTTTTTTCTCAGGATCTTTATTCTTATTATTATTATTATTATTATTATTATTATTCTCAAGGAATTTCGAAAACTATCTCCTACAGTTTTGATCTGATCAACTTCAACCTTGATCAACTTGTAGTACCCATTGGGATCTAGTTTGCTATTACTTTTCTTCTCGATCGGATGTATGGTTTCCGAGATATCTGCATTTCCGCGGGCAAAAAGTCCCAAAGGAAATGTATAGGAGCAATATTCGGACAGCGACTACTCCTAGAGTTTTTCCTCAATCATCCTGAACGTTCACATACTTCTAGCATGTGTTGCTCTGCATCGCCAACCAAAATATTTTTTGGGTACGGTGATCAGATTTGGAGACAATCCGGCATAAGCGGAATTTTTTGGAATCAAGATACTTCATATTTCTAGGACGGTCAGATGGTTGAAATTTGGTATATATGTAGATGTATTATACTAATTAATGAAATAAAATCGTTAGCGAACATGTTACCCATTCAGAACTCTGCATTTCCGTGCCCCAATGTCCCCATAGGAAATGCATGAGAGCAATATTCGGATACTGACTGTTCCTAGAGTTTTGCCTCTATCATCTTGAAACTGAAAAAACTTCTAGTATATTTTGACCCACATGTTGACCCAAAATATTTTGTGGGTGCGGTGACCCGTTTTTTGAGAAAATATGGCATAAGACCAATTTTTTGGAATCAAGATTATTCATATTTCTAGGTTGGTCAGATGCTTGATATTTGGGATATACGTAGATACATTGTACTACTCTGGATTAATAAAACAAAACGTTAGCGAACATGTTAACCTTTCAGAACGCTGCATTTTCGTTCCCAACATGTCCCATAGGGAATGTATGGGAGCAATATTCGGTCAGTGACTGCTCCTAGGATTTTTTCCGGATCATCTTGAAACCTAACATATTTCTAGGATCGGTTTCTTTTCAGTTCAGTGTCCTGTTTTTGAGAAAATGCTGAATAAAAACAATTATTTGGTATCATGAGAACTCTTACTTCTGTGCTTATCAGTGGGTTGACATTTTTGATATCCCTAGATACCAGAGGCTACTATTGCTTACTAAAATAAAATCGTTAGTGGACAAATTAACATTTCTATTATTTCAAATCTGCACACTAAATAATATTTCAATGATTTGCTGATAGATGACGGGATTAGGGTCCGATTGTTTCAGCATTTAGATCGCCTGATCCGGGGCAGAATTGCCTCTCAGACACCATTTACAGAACTCCGATATCCCGAACGGTTCATGAGATATTGAGATTTTTGTATCGTAGACAAATATGTCAATGGGGGAATGCATTGGAAATTGATTTGATGATAAATGATCCAGTTTTGGAAATATTATATCTAAACTTGGTACATTTCTAGTACGCACCAGGCATGTATAGATCATCTACAGAAATTGGATCTGGTGTATGGTTCCCGAGAATTCCACGTTTTCTTGTCCAAAAAGACCAATTGGAAATGTAAGGGATTATTATTCGGACAGCAACTCATCCTATAGTTTCTTGCAGATCATGGAGAAACTTAACAGACCTCTAGCATCTGACACCCACATATTTTCCTGGTCCATTGAGTACTATTTGCGATTTCTAGCCTCCAAACCTGACACACTTTCAGTACACCTTAGTGCCTGGGATGTTTTTCTTTTTCTTTTGGATCCAGTGAGGAATTTGCGAGGAATACGCTTATCTGTGCCGAAAATGCCCCAAAGAAAATGTATGAGAGTGATAATCTGATAGCGACTCCCCTTAAGGTTTCTGCAGATCATGTTGAAACTTAACATCCTTCCAGAATACGTAGTACGACCCGAAATCAAGGAAAAGGCCATCAAATGTCAAATAAAGGAGAAATTAATGAATTTTGCTTTACCCAGGTAGTCAAAAACAATCGAAATTCACCGGATTTAATTGCCTCAATCAACTCCAACAGGTAAAGGGAGGTAATTCATGCCAAAACCTAAAATTGTCCACTTTGACCCCTGATTGACCTTGACCTTGGACGGGTCACTTTCAAACCATCATGGGAATCGAAATTCATCATATTGAACTGACACAATCAACTTGAACAGGTAAAGGGAGGTAATTCATGCCAGAAACTAAAATTGGTTAGTTTTTTGAATGAATTGCCTCCTTTTACCTTTAATTCATTAATTTCTCCTTTATTTGACATTTAATGGCATTTTCCTTGATTTTGGTAAAAAGTCCCACTACAGCAAATCAGGACACATTAATTTATACTTTAGGATCAAGGCTACCGGTTTTCAAGAAATCAGCTTTTCCATACCCTGTGTAAAATTATGGTAATTTCAACTATGGATTTTTGAACTGCGGCAACACTTAGACTTTTTATCAGATCAGCATCAGACATGTTCAATGATCATGTGAGAAGAGGGCTTATAGTACTCCTTAATGCCCAGTCATCGCAGATTTACAGTTACTTCAGTAAATGTGTTCTAGGTCAATTTGTGGTGTGATAAAACTGGATACATCCCATATTAATGCTATATGTATCTTTTATAAATGGAAGGATCCATTTGAGGCTATAACCACCCAGTTCTCATAAAAAATGGTACCCACTTTTTAAGCATATTAGAATCGATTTATATACTTTGCTCACTGAATTTCCAGAATCCCAACTTCAATGCAATTATCCAGCAACTAACTTATTCTAATAGATCACATACTATTATTTATGGTCACGCTACTCTTACTGTACTATCAATATAATATTACCAAACTTACTCAATCACATGTCGCTTAAGATGCATATTGTATCGGTAATAATCCATACCGATGTTGAAGAAATCAATAGGCACTGTTGTTAATGTGTCAAACTCTTTAGGGTAATCATTCCTTAAATCCACAGCTGCCTTGAATCCATCCACAAATTCACTTTCTCCACCCTCCCCAGATTGTCGGATACAATGCAACAACTGAACCTGTGCATAGACATAGTTTACAAATTATGTGAATTGTCCTTCAAAAACTGATTTTCATAATGGATACTTCGTATTCGCTTCCAGAATGTAATTTCCTTCTATAAATGGAGGAATCCCGTTTTAGCTATGCCCCGCCCATTTAGCTATGCCCCGCCCATCTCTAGCTATGTCCCGCCCATCTCTAGCTAAGCTCCACCCATCTCTAGCTAAGCTCCACCCATCTCTAGCTAAGCTCCACACATACTTTGCCTGTGTTGGTATCAAGCGATCTCTGGACTTCCTGAATCTAAATTACCAGAAATTATACAGGAAAGCTGATGAATATTTTGAAACCTATTTTGACAAGGTGCTGTTGCAACAACAGCACCCAGTCAAATTTAGTTTCAAGAATATTTATTAAATATTAAAGAGATAGAATCTGTACAACTTGACAGGCTATTAAGAGCTTATCACAGACTAAATCTCGTCATTCATGACGTAATTGATTATGATGTCAGCCTACATGTGATACTGTTGATTATGACGTCACATGATTGAATGATAAACTTGATTCCTCCATTGCTTCACAGACCAGGTACCAAGCATGGATCAAGCTTATTGTACATGGAAGGGCTGTACAAAGAGTATCCTATTCCCATTGATTGGAAAATACATGAGGCAATCCCAGCTCATCTTCAAAATTTTTTAGTTTTTAAAATCCTGTTTTATGTTGAATTATTGGCAAAAGAGAATTATTATTTTCATTTTCAGAATTTTTTACTTTGCCTGTGAATCTTGTATATCCTAGCTGAATGCTGTTGATATTTAATGCTGTAATAACCTTCAGTAGATAACCCTTATATATATATCTAATGTTCCTATTTGAAGATAATAACTGTGAAGTATTTCTGGTGCAAGGGGCTGATGTACTTACTCCAGGAGTGTACGTGTAATATGCTAAGTCCGTGTGGAGTCCTAGGCGAACTGATGTATAAGCAAGATGTGACGCATCAGTCTTTGACATCACTTGAAATGTTTCACTGAAATAAATGAATTCTGATGTGACACTATTGAGGTGAATGTGTCCAATTAATCATGTTACGGATTTCAATTATAAGATCGCTGCATTTCACATTTAATGAAATCACATACTTAGACCCATGGTGTTAAGTATTTAAAAATTAATTTGACTAGAACCTGTTGGATTGTAAGTATAATATTCAGCATATCAGAAATAATTGTCAAATATATTGGAGTCTGCAAGCCTGTATGTGTGCACATACATAGGTGTGCGTGCGTGCGTGCGTGCACGTGCATGCGTGCTTGTTTGTGTGCGTGTGCTCGTATGTGTGTGTGTGTGCGTGCGTACGTGCGTGCGTGTGTGTGTGAGTGCGTGCGTGCGTGCATGTATGTGTTTAAACATGCATGCATCCTTGTGTGTACATGCATGCATGTGTGCGTGTGTTGATCCATATCTTCCCTATGAATTCAGTCATGGAAAGTTGAATCCATTTCTGTTATCTTTTGGGGATGTAGTATTGGAGAATTAGAACAAACCCAGAAAATATTGCCATGCAGATGTCATGGTGAACTCATGCTGGTAAATGGTGGGGGGGGGGGAGAACATTATAAAGCACTCAACTGAAGATCTTTATTCCAGAAGGTCATATTCTTTTCATTGATGGGGCAGCATAGGCTAGCCTGGTGATAAATTGCGAATATGCATGTGGGATTGACTATGTTATCCCAGAAGGGGGAATACCAGCTGTACTTACATGTAGCAAGAGCCTATCCACATGTATCAGTTACTTTCACCTTTCCTGTATGACTTAACCTTTCTAAATCATTCCTTTCCTTCCATTGATGAAAGCACATATTGCTAAGAATCAAGTTTCTGTAGTCTTAGACACAGCCATAATTAAGCACCAACCTCCTTATGGGCATTGCCTATCGTCGTAGTGCCCAGAAATGATAGTGACACACGATTTTGGATAGATTACTGTCATCTTAATGTGGTTTGCCATAAAGATTTCTTTTCTGTATCAAACATCCCAGACATATTTGTTTCAATGCAAGGAAAATCATTGTTTTTTATGATGGACTAGAAGTGTGGCTATTGGCAGATACCCATGGTCAGCCAAGACATTGAAAATATCTTTCGTCTGTAGATGCCACTGTGATGTGTTTTAGAAACCTAAATGAGTATGCACACTAGCTGTACTTGTATTGCAGTATGGGAGTACAACCTGCATCTGAAAAGAAAGATGTCTGACTCCATGATCAAGTCAGTCGACCTGCTCACCTACCATATAGTGAAATATCATATAGCCCTCAGTTTCACAAAGTAGAGGTCATCAGTAGGATTGTACCGCCATGAGATATTGGGGAAGTACGAAACTTTCTAGATGCTACTGATTGGACGATGTGTTAAGAATGAACTCCGTGACTATAATTTCCAGAAAGCTATACAGGTAAGCAACATCGCCCGGTCCAATTAGTTTCCAAATATTCGATAGAATGTTTATTAAATAGCAAACACATACAATTCTTATACCGTGTCAGTCTATTAAGCATTTAAGACTGACTAAGAATTCATGATGTCATCCATGATGTAATGATTATGACGTCATCTTAAACGTCACATCGTTGATTATAATGTCAAGTGATGAATGGATAAATTAGAAAGGGCCTTTGTTAAATCAGTCTATTATATTATCAGTCAGATGCTGACGTAGGAGCAGTAATGTCTCGATATGATACCGATTTGACACCATCATATTTGTGCTAAAACATAGAAAATTAGCAGACTATATGTGTGAAAAGGTATAGTGTGTACACTGAAGAATAATTACCCATAATTAGTAGGTCTGAGGAAGCAAACCCGATGCCCAATCATGTGTAACTGTCTCGTTTCCCTAGGCACACCTTCCAACAAGGCAAGTCCGTATACCTCCATCGCCTTAAGCCACTCGTACAAAACAGCAGCATCTGAAAGGAACTGACAATCAATCAATATACGAATTAAATTAAAAGTATTCATTTGCACCCTTACTTGGCCCTTTCTGGGCATAATATTGTACCATCTATCTATCTATCTATCTGCACTCACCCACCCCTCTATCTATCTATATATCCATCCATCCACCTACCAACACACACACCCATCCATTATTGTTTGTAATAAATTTGGCAGGATAATTGATGGTGTGTACGAAGTTTGCCAGGATTGACTATTGCATGATCAAGTATTATTGTTGTTGGTTTTTGTCGTCATCGTCGTCGTCGTCGTTATAATCATCGTCGTCGTCATCATCGCCGTTGTTGTTGATGGTGGTGGTGGTGGTTGTAGTGTACCTTTGAGTAGCTCATGGTTGGTATCCTTTCTTGGAAGTCGCTACCCCAGAGACGAGGAGGAATATATAGCACATCAGACTTTGTGCCCTCTTCAATATTATTGAAGTCTCTTTTAAAGAGCCAATCAGCATCAAATGTACTTATATGATCATCCGGCCAGGTCAAGGTCAGCTTATCATGTTCTGCTGCAACCTGAAATATCATTGTAAATCGTTTATTACTGTAGCCTGAGGGATCGAGTCAGAGCAGCGCACGTACGTATGCACGCACGCACGCACACACCACCACCAAGCAGGCATCGGCTGGTGTCGAGTGGTTGGCAGATCTGGCGTCATTATTGTCGCTGCATCGGGCATCGGCTAGGCGGCTGTCAATGTGGGGGCAGCCTGTGATCTCGCTGACATGGAGCGGGGAGATTCGTTTAAACTCGGGCGAGTGGGCAAACCCCTCGTATCTTGCATCCCACTAGAGAACGTATTGTCTCCCAGCAAACGTTTGCAGTCCCGAAGCGGCTGCTGCATCTATTAGTCCAGTGGATAGGTGCTAGTACAGGATCGTGGATTTTATGGTAAGAGCACACTATTACTAGACACAATGGGAAGCATTTTCAAGATTGGCGGCATTCTGTATATCACCTCTGTTGACCTTGCGGCTATTTTTAAATGGCCGCCATACAGTTTCTCAGTTTTAAGACAATGTGTCAAATTTAAGCATGAACAAATGTTAAATTGTCTATTTAATGTCACCTATTTACTGAAATAAAGAGAAGAGAATTAGGAAACAACATCAAAATTAATTTTTAATTGTTCCCGAGACAACCTAATGACATTCTGCGCACATTTTGCAGTCAAATTAGTTTCAAAATATTCAACAGCATGTTTTAAAAAAAAGCAAAGACATACAATTCGTACAACATGTACGACTATTAAGCATTAACCCTTTAATGACAAAATTTCTTCGAAAAATTAAAATATTTACTTATTGAATGCCCATTTGCAGGCCAAGAGGAGACTATTTTTGAAAATTTACCACTAATGACAGTAACCGAGCCAGTCATTTCAGTGGTAAAATTTCAAAAATAGTCTTCTCTTGGCCTGTAAATGGGCATTACTCAGAACTACTGCAGAGGCCGGTTTTGGTCAGTTTCGTCACGAAAGGGTTAAGATGGACTATATCGAGTCATTCATGACGTCACGATTATGACGTCAACCTACATGCTCACGTAGTTGATCATGACGTCATATAATGGATGGATAAACTGGAAAGGTCTATTATGACAGATGCTGAGTATTACAGTCAATGTCGTGTCCTTGTACAGCCGAGACCGGTATAGAACCATAGAACCAGATCGTTATTTAAAGACTGCAACACAAACAGTGCGCAGAAAACTGAAATAATTAACCCTCTTAATGGTGTATTGCAAGTATCAGTTGACCATTTTACTGCTGAATTACAAGTTTCCATTAACCCTTTTACTGGTGAATTGCAAGTTTTCATAAACCATTTTACCGCTGAATGAGAAGTCTCCAGAAACCATTCACTGCTGAAGTGCACGTCTCGATTAATTTTTTCGCTGCTGAGTTAAAAGTAAAAATTCACACTTGTTGTTGTGTTGCAAGTAACAACTAACCATTTTAGTGCTGAATAACAAGCCTCCGTTGACCATTTCACGGCCGAATTGCAAGTCTCCATTAATATTTATACTGTTGATTGATAGGTTGCCATTAATCCTTTGGCTGATGAATTTAAAGTGCCAAATAATACAATTTACTACCGAATTGTGCGTCTCCATTAACCATTTTACTGCTGAATTACACGCGTTGTCCCACTGCTGAATGACTTATTCGAAATAACCTGTTTATTACTGAATTGCAAGTCACAATTAACAATTTACAAGTCTCAAGTGACCCTTTTACTGGTGAATTGCAAGCCATCGTTAACCGTTTTAGTGCCGAATGGCAAGCTTCCATCAACCATTTTATTGCGGAATAGGGAATTGCATTTATCAATTGACAATGAATTTCAAGTGCCCAATTATCTCTTTTACTGCTGAATTGCGAGTCCCAATTAGCCCGTTTACAGCAGAATGGCAACCCTCCATTATCCCTTTTAGTGCTGAATTACAAGCTTTAACCTTTGAATGGTGAATAACTAATTGTAATTAACACTTTTAATGCTGAATAGCAAACCTTCATTAACCCTTTTACTTGTGAATTGCAACTCTCGATACGTTATTTGATTGCAAAAAGGTCAAATGAGTGCAAAATTGTCATTTTAGCACGAAAGATTAAATGAGTATAAAATATCATTTGACTGAAAAAAGAAGTGCAAAATGTCATTTTTACTGGAAATGGTTCAACTGAGTGCAAGAAGGTAATTTGAGTGCCAGAATGTCCAATACATATCCTGGGAACTGGTCGTCCAAGTAATTGGTTGCAGGTGTTAAATGCATAGCATAGCATACATAATATACGTCGCATACAAAGGGTTTCCTTTGAGGACAATTAGAAGTAACACACATTTGTAGATTGAAGGGTGTGTGGGCAGACGTGTTATTATGTTCTTACAGACAAATAGAAATAAAGTTTGTTAAATTCATTCTAGTATAACTACTTCTGAAATCTCTCAGGTTATCTCTCAATTCAATCCTTTTATGACGAAGCTGGCTAAAACCGGCCTATGCAGTGGTCTTCAGGAATGCCCATTTGCAGGCTAGGTGAAGACTATTTTTTAAATTAGCCAAGCCCGTCCTTCCAGTGGTAAATTTTCAAAAATAGTCTTCACTTGGTCTGCAAATGGACATTAAAGAAGCAAAAGTTTTGATTTTTTGACAAAATTTTGTCATTAAAGGGTTAAAATGGAAAGGACAGTGAACTTGACCAGGTCGTAAATGAAATGTAACACAGCATGCATACTCAAGTCATGGACAATTGGCAAACTAATCCCCAATCTATTAAAACAAAGGTGATCCAACAAACCGTCTAAATTACAGGGCCAGTACTTTACTCAGCTATCTCAGTAAATTATTCACATCAATTCTCAACGATATGTGAAAGAAATATGCGAAACTGCATGAGATTATTACTGAAGCACAAACGTGATTCAGGAACGGCAGATCAACCATGGATAATTTTTTTTTTTCATGCAATAATAAAATTACTTCAATTTCAAAACCCATATTTGATGCTTTATCGACTTCAAACAAGCGTTTGCCACGGTTTGGCGAATAGGGTTATGGCAAAAATTGATCAAAGCAAACCGCAGCGTTAAAAGTAATGGTCTTCATAAAAAAACAAAACGATTAAAACAATGGATAGTTTACTTCGGGAGATGAACAGATTTAAAGTGTTGATGAGTATTTATTATTGGGAACACTTTTCAAAAGTATTAGCAGTTTTTACTCATGCAGAAAGCTAAATATTAAACAGGGAAATAAAGTTATATTCGGATTACTCAGAAAAATCAAAGAATACGATATACCGATTGATCTCCAATGCAGCCTCTCCGACAACATGATAACGCCAGTTATCTTAAATGGGTCCGCGGTATGGGGTTCCAAAATCTAGATAAGTCCTTGTTGAACTCAATTTTTTAAATATGTGTTACGTGCAAGGAAAAGCACGCCAAATGTCATGATGTAAGGCGAAACGGGTCGTTACCCCTTGAGTTTAATGGTCAACACGAATATGATACGGTTCTGCGCAGATCTGGTTAATGCTGGTTATGGCAAATTATCATCGAGCGTATGCTTAGGACAGGAAAGACTTCAAATCGTTTCAGAAAATAAAATTAATACTTCAGGAAATAGGCGCGGAAGACGAAGTTAATGCAGATTGTATCTCAAAAATAGTTTAATGAAACTGACAAAGGAAAAGTGACAAACGAGTCGAAATCTGGAAAAATCAGCTTTAAGCAGCGACCAGGTTAGTTTTCTCTAAGAAATGGAGCCTCGAGTAAAAAAATATCTAACTGTATTACCTGTTAACAACATAATTACACCTGTTCACGTTAGGAACTTAAGCCCCAAATTGACAACTGAGACTGGACGATGGACAAAATATCAAAAACCGACAGAAATGACAAACTGTACATTTGTAATAAACTGGATGACGAAACCCCAATTTCTCGATGACTGCAGCAAAGACAATGCAATGGCCCAACCCTCAGAAATCTATGTAAATTGCTCGTAATATCTAATAAGCCTTCAGTAGTATAGCCGGTAATAGAAAAATACCACCTCCCTCCACAGGCAACCGTTCTGTGATCCGCGGCTCCCACCGCCCTCTCAATTCATGAGGCATAGGGTCATGGGCCACGCAAATACATACAAGATACCCAGGCCCTACTGAACCATACCTATCAGCCCAAGGTTTAAGATCTTGATATGGACTTTATCAAACATGCATTATAATACATGCAAATGGCTTATGCGAGGTAAGCCTTTTCGATGCTTAAGGAACTGTGTTGGAGAATATTGTGCGACATACGATGCTCAGTTTCAGAAGGCTGCTGTTGAGCTGAAGCCGTGCAGAGGATGCGGGGCAGGTATTTATACAGACTGTGGACTATGTAAAGCATGCGGGGGGATGGGGGGGCGTAAACATTCCAACAGAATGAACTACAAGAAGGTCTGTGCCAGGAGAAAGTTCAGTTTAGTTATGCATTTAGAGACAGGCAGCCACAGGGATATACACCACCCACAGGTACTGATCGCCACACATAATAGGGTCTGAACGCCCATTTAGAGACAGGCATCCATAGGGATATACACCACCTACAGGTACTGATCGCCACTTACTGTAACAACTTCGAAGATGGTCAGAAATGTTTAAGATCTAATATATAGACCTTGCATCATGGTTACTGTAACACCCTCGAAGACGGTCAGAAATGTTTAAGATCTAATATATAGACCTTGCATCATGGTTACTGTAACACAGCTTCGAATGATAGCAAAGCAATTTGGTCTTAGAGGCTATTCTAAGGCCCGCAAAGCCGACATACTCCAGATGATTGCACACGCCAATGCCGAGGAGTGGCGAAAGCGACTCCCCGCCCTTGCCGAGGAGTGGCTAAAGCGACTCTCCCGAGCAAAACAGACGGAGGTTTCTGGCGCTCACCTCTGAGGATCCATGGAACCCTCACAAGAAAGTACAGCTGCTCCGTGAGAGTCGTCAGTTGTATGAGGAGACGAATGTCAGCTTACGGGCCAAAGCTGTAGCAACTCGGATGGCAAGCCATCTACAAGAACGCCTACCTCTTCTACACCGAATCAGAAGACGATTAATGAGGGGACCGAGATCTGAAACCCTCGCCCGGAGTATGAGGCGAGAAGGTCAGCAGATTCTCAACGAGCATCTCTGTGAGAGGGAGACAGAGGAGAGAGGATGGCGAACGGTATGCTGGACATTCTTCAGAGGGCTAGAAGGAGACATTACAGGTCGGATCATGGAGAAGCTGCGGACTGTTCAGAACGCCTTCTACCTTCGATATACCCACACCTATCGAATCCGCCACATCGAGGATGGTAGGGTAATGCTCTTTCACAAGAATGCTCCAGGAAGTCCCTGGATGAATACACTAGGAGAGACCCAGACTTGGGTGGAGGGCAGAGAGCAAGCCCGCCTCGACCCAGACAATATCAATCTGCCCAATACTCCGTGGGCCTTCGTCAGATCAATCAACGTTGAGGTAAAGATTGTCATCGACTGCCAGCCTCTGCTAGGGACAGACCCCCTCCCGGTCTGGCTCCGATGGAGGAAGGGAATGGTGGCACTCGATACCTACAAAGACAACATGTGCCTCTGAAGATGTCTAGCAGTCCAGCAGGGTGCAAGAGCTGATAGAAGTACAGCTCCCGCACGAGAGCTTGTTAAATAGTTCTATGGCCTGAACAAGCCTGTGGCTGACGTACCAAAGACATCCCTAGACCAGCTGGACAAGGTAGAGTTATTTGCGAAGACAGGGATTCGTGTTTATGAGCCCACTGAAGAGGGCATCTGGCATCTGACTAAGAAACCTGCTGTCTATCCGAGCGTCATGCCCATTGGAGTATATGACCACCACGCCTTCTTCATTAAGGACATCTCCAAGCTGGCCCAGACTTTCAGCTGTGGGCACTGTCAACAGCAGTTCACCCAAGCATGTAGTCTCCATCGCCATGCCGACCGCTGTACAGGGAAAAAAACGGCCATCGATTGCCCTGGGGAGAAGGTAGTAGCACTGCAGTCACCATATGAGAAGGTCTTCTATCCATACCAACCGGCCAGTTCCGCGGCTACTTGTTGTATTGAATATGAGTCGAGAAACCGTGGAATTCATATACACCACGCAAAGTGTGGTCACGGTGGTGAGAGTTGGATCGAGGGGGCTCCCGTAGATGGTTATGATCCAACAACCGACACAGTATACCAGTTTCATGGCTATCACGTTTATGGGTGTTCACAACATCAGCGAGGTGAGGATACTGATCAAAGATACCGCAAGACAGTCGCGAGAGAGGAGAAACTGAGGGCATCTGGACGCACGCTTGTGGTACAGTGGGAGTGCTGTATAAAACGCTGTCCAAGCGTCTACACCCCTGTGCAGAGAGTACCATACCCACACTTTATTGTCTATGACTTTGAAGCTATTCTAGATGGGATCAAGACCCACCCTACAGAGAGTCTCACGATCGAGAGTGCCCACATACCAATCTCGGTGTTAGTCGGCTGCTCCTTAGATGGTAGCGCGAGCTCGCCAACTCACCTCTGCAATGCTAACTCCAAAGTTCTGATCTCAGAGTTCATGCAGGAGATCCAACTACGAGCCTCCACAATCCGTGCAAGGGTTCTGTCACAGTATCTACCCGCAGACTTGGACAAGTTACCAAAACGACAGCAGCGACTTATCAATGAGTGGTGTGACCAGGTGCCTGTGCTCGGGTTCAACTCTGGGTGGTACGACCTGAACCTCATCAAGAAGTACTTCGTGGATGAACTTACTACTTCGTCCAAAGGAACAGTGAAAGTCGCCAAGAAGGCTAGCCTGACAATGTTCCTCATTACGTCTAAACTCAGGTTTCTCGATGTAATCAACTACCTCGGCCCATGGGTTTCTTATGAGAAATCGATCAAAGCCTATGGTTGCATGCAACAGAAGAGCTGGTTACCCTATCAATGGTTCGACTCACCTGAGAAGCTTGACTATCCTGGACTACCTGATTATCCTGCGTGGAGGTCCAAGCTCAAAGGTGGTTACCTTCTTGAGTTGTCAGAGTGGAAAGCTTGTAAGCAGACCTTCAGAGATCTGGGTATGAAGACGTTTGCTGACTGGTTGCAATATTACAACAACTTGGATGTTAGCCCGTTCATTGAAGCCTTAGAGAAGATGCGAAAATTCTACACAGAACAAGGTATTGACATTCTGAAGGATGCGGTGTCACTTCCTGGTGTGTCGCTTCAGTACTTACTTCATGGTACTGCTGAACATGAGCCGGGTATTAGCCTTTACTCTCCAGGCAAGGAAGCTCACGAGATGTTAAAGGGTGCTGTTGTTGGGGGGCGGGGGGCGGGGGTGGGGGGTGGGGGGGCATTGTGTTCACGACATATCATGAGTCTGGGGTTACCCAAATTCGCCAAGGTAAGCGAGTATGTCAACGTCTCCTTGGTTATGATGCAAATGCTCTGTATTTGTCAACCATGGCCCAAGCAATGCCGTGTGGTAAAGAAACTGTACGACGGTGGGGTGGGCGTGTAAGCAGTGATATTGAACGCTTTAAGCAGGATCTGCTAGCGGATCGTTGGTTCAGGTTTGCTGAGGTCGACATTGAGGTACCTAAAGTGTTATGGCCAAAGTTCGAGGAGATGTCTCCCATCTTCTATAATCGTGAGATTCCAGAAGAGGCTATACCTTCGGAGATGCTTGCATACCTTGATCAAACAGGTCGACAAAAGTCTACAACTAGCAAGCTCGTTGGTGCACTCTCTGGTAAGAAGAGGGTATTGTATGCACCAACTCTCAAGTGGTACTGTGCCCACAGGTTACAGAGTACTGCTATCTATCGCACTATAGACTACACCTCACAGAAACCTTTGAATGGTTTGTAGACTCTGTTATTGAGGCACCTCGTACTGGGGATGTTGACAAAAGTAAAGCCTCGTTGGCTGATCTCTTCAAACTCCTCAGCAACAGTGCATATGGGAAGCTAATCGAGGCATTAGAACGTCATACCAACACGAGCTTCACTAAGGATAAATGAGCAGTAGACAGAACGTTGCGTAGCATATGGTTCGAGGATCTAGAGGGGATCGGTGATTCCTATGAATTGCAGAGTCGTAAGGCTAAAATCACCATTCGTCTCCCCTTCCAGGTGGGTATAGCTGTATACGAGCTGGCAAAGCTGCGAATGCTGGAGTTCTACTATGACTTCCTCGACCACTACGTAGCTCGTGACAGCTTCGAGTACCTGCAGATGGACACTGATTCTGCCTATATCGCCATAGCAGGCTCCAACCTCGATGAGGTGATACGCCCAGAGATGTGAACAGAGTATGAGACCTGCAAACGGGACTGGTTGGCATGGGACAAATGTTCTAACTGCACTCCGGGATTGTTCAAGCTCGAGTTCGAAGGCACTCGTGGTATTGCTCTCTGCTCCAAGTGCTACTACGTGGAGAATACAGACCACTGGAACAGCAGAAACTTGCAAGTGAAATGCTCGACCAAGGGAATGTCTAAACGGCAGAATGACATCTCCTGGCAGAGGGTCTACGGTGCCCTCTATGGTGTAGTGGACAGAACCACCAATCGAGGCCTACGCATGCGCAACCAGGGTATGGTGACGTATGCGCAGGAAAAACTCGGACTCTCCACTTACTATGATAAGTGTCAGGTGCTGCCAGACCGAGCCCATCGAGCATCATGTTAGCACCCCAGGGGTGGTAGCTGTGTGTCTTCAGGGACTAGCTGAAGCTCTTCTACGACAAATTGGCGCCTAGGCCCTCCATGATGGTGTGCCAGGTAGTACAGTGTAGGCTGCCCCTCCGCCTCCACATACCTGTCAAGCCTGTGAACATTTATCGACCAGTTAGGATCTGTTGCACGCCGTCGACCACCTTCCAGCTCACCAGGCTCATACAGGTACCGAACCAGAGCATCAGGGAGTAGGCACTCCTCTCCCTTGTTCGCTCCTCTAGAGCTGTGACCAGCAGAGTGGCTGATAGCCTCTACCGGCTTCTTCCCGATTAGCCTAGTAACCTCGGCATTGGATCTCTCCACCACAGCAGGTAGCCCTCTCACCCATACTCTAGGATGTTCACTCGGTGCGGCCATTTCCTGGGCGTATTGGTGTGGGAACAGTCTCTCTGGCAGTGTCAGATTCCACCGCTCAATGATAGCCTGGGAACAGGGATGCCCTACCTCGCCTCGCCTAACTGCCAGACAGTGTTTCCACATGAGGGCTGCAGTCTCCCCTCTGAACTCCTTACCCTCATCCACCTGCAACAATTCCGGCCACTGGACGGGATTTTCCGAAGCCTCGTAGACACCCTTGAATGCCTGGGCCACCTGGCCAGCTGACTTGTCTGTGAGCGGTACTGCCGCCTTGTACCTGCTGGCGACATCGACGATGGTGAGGGCATACTTGTAGGTCTTACGCCCAACCGAGTCATGTGGAAGGAATGGAACATCGGCCTGGTGAACTCTGTTCGGGACAGTTTCCTCGAAATGGGCATGCCTGATGTGCCATGGACGAGGTCTGTATATCTGTCACATCGCCCGGTGGCTGAGCCACTGGCTAACTGTCTCCAATGTGAAGTTGTGGCCCTTGCAACGTGCAGCCTCGAGTAGTTGAGGGGGCTCACAGTAATATCCACCAATCTGATAGTAGAGTTCCTCAAGAAAGACGGTTGATAAACTCCCGGATTTCATCACTGACGTCCACTCCTGTCCTGTCACGCATGGCCTGGGTGAACTCTAAACAGATGGCCATCATTCATTCAACCATCACTGAAGACCTCCTCAAACACCTCCATAAACTGGCATCTAATCTCTGCTGGATCCTCACTGAACAGTAGTTTATCGACCGGAAGTTAAGGGACTTGACCAGGTCGTACAGAGATGCCATTCTTATATAGTATGGCTTAAATGTTCGGCGGACAAGAGGGCCATGAGTGCTATGGCCATGTATGGTAGCCAAGGGCCTGTGACTCCGAAGAACGTATCTACTCCTGAGGCGATGGCTGGTATGGCTGCAGAAATCTACTCCACCCCATGGAGAGCATTGTTGCCGGTCTTGCGGACCGTCATGCCAGCCTTCATTGTGAACAAAGCGATCAGAGCCCCAACTGCTGCCAGCGGACAGATAGAACGTTTTACGTAAGTGCGATAGATTCCTTTCACTATGTGTACTAGCTTGCAGGATTCAGGCTCTACATCATCATACCCACACGCAGTCTCCGCTACATCGTAGTCGTCTGCATCATTATCATCCTCCTCATCATAGTCATCCTCATAGTCCTCGTCATCTATATCCTCGACTGGATCAGTCTCTAGTTCATACACCGCTCTGGGAATCTGTCGATGTGGCAGTTATGTAGTAGCTTTAAACTGTAGTCTATAGCATGGCCTCCGCAATCTTGAATGCGGGCGTGTTTGCCTTAGCAAACTGGGGACTCAGCTTCGCCGACAAGAAGGCGGTAGAGGTCGAGCGTGAGCATCATAACCAGGTGATGGAGAAGCCGTCTGAGGAGAAGATTGACTACAGCAAAGCCCTCGAGCATATGCGCCATAGGGAGGCATGCCGACGCCAACTCCAAGCTCAGGCCAACCAGAACATCAAAGAGGCAGATGAGAGTCTCGATGAGTACTACGAGGCTGTAAAAATATCTGAGCCAACACTCGACTATGAAGCATCGACAGGTCAGAAGACAGCAGAGCTTATAGTAGTGATGGCAGATGCAGCGGTGACAACAGGAGTCGTGCTCTATGCACGCTTAAGCTAAATACCTGATGTGTTCGACACACATACCTTAGCATAGCCAGAGTAAAGTACCATCACACCTAATGAGCAAGTCCAAACTATGAGGGTTCCGATGTTGAAGCTGAGCCAGTTGCCCTGATTAGGTGGGATGTCCTTGCCCCCGAGGTGGTGACGGCCCTCGAGTGCCGACTCGAGGTCGTCACTTCCACTGGTTAGGCGCAGAAGTGCATATGACTTAGTTGTCTGTCTGCAGAGTTGGCAATAAAGCCAGTTCGTGTACCTCACCAAGAACATTGGTCCCAGCAACCACAAGCTTGAAGTCGTCTAGCTTATCCACCTGCTGGATGGCTCCTCCCTTTTGAACCAGGACCGCAACAGCGACACAGTCTGATGCACCATGATGCAATGTCAGCTCCATCCGTTGGTTAGCTGTGACTTGGACCTGCTGGTGTTCTCGCTCCACATGCATGATCCGCTGTTTGTAAACCATTTGCTTCAGCTCCTGGTTATTCTTGTCATGCCAGACATGACGTCTTGGAGCAATCATCGTCGCATCTGCGAGCTGCTCAGTGTACACCCGGAGGAACAGCCTATCCTGCATGGCAGCCGGATTCACGTGTGTTCTCGAGGAGGGTTAAGAGTGGAACTGCCATGGGCTTCTCGACACCTGCCCATAGTTCGAATTCCATGGGCCCCTCATTACACCCCACAGTGAGCAAGGTCCGCCTAGCTCTTTGCTTTCTAGGTCTGTGAGTGACAGAGTCATAGTCATATACAGACGGCTTAAACCTAACTAGTCATACCCCCAGTGAAATAGTTGGACATAGGAGGACCACGCAGTCAGCCAAGGGAATAGGTAGCCATGCTCAGGGTACTGGCCCTCTCTGCAGGGGCACGCCTTGTGGGCGGTCCACCATTCCCGGGCATTGGCAATCCTCAGTCCATGTGCTCGACTATGGGCTACACACAGCCCTCTGGCATGCCATGCCTCATATGCTGCAGGGGTCTCGTCATCCATCTCTCACTATTCAGAGGGGTTAAACGTAGGCGACGATGATCTCAGCCATTGCACTCGTTGCTAGCCCTAGAACCGCGGCCTCCATTAGTGTAACACGTTCACCCATGATCTTTGCGGCAACAGTGTAGGAGGCTCCACTGAGGGCAATCTTTGGGATGGGGCGAGTTATTCCGAGACAGTGCCAGGCCACCCCACTCACCACTGTAGCGAGGATAGCCGCAGTGGCGACAGGAAGAACCTCACTTCCCCCTGTCATTTTCACCATGGCCACATTCACCGCCACGTTACTGGTGACATGGACTGCCAGAGGTTTTGCTTTGGTCAGTAACTTCTGTGTCTTGGTTCGCAGCAGGTTCTCCACCTTCTGAAGACTCGCCTGGCTCTCGGGCAGTTGCTTCACGGTCTGTACCATTGACGTCATTGTTTAAGCAATGAGTATACAACACGGTTAACCATCTGCATCCGCTGTCGAGAGAGCTAATAAGATCTTCCCAGTCTGCGTCTGCCAGGTGTCCGGGTTGGTACTCAGGAATATTCATCTCTCTATTGAGACATCTTAAACATGTCCGGGCTCACGCTATGCGAGAAGTACTATGATGTCTTCTGGAGGGAGTTGAAGGACTACAAGAAGAAGACACCAGATGAGTTCGCTCAGCTCTCTGGTGCTGAGCTGACAGAGGAGCTGACAGCTGTGAAGCTCTATCTAGGATTTGGCAAGGGACAGCTCTGCTTCCTCGAATACCTTATCATGGGCGGGAGTATCGTCGAGCAGCTCGTGCGAGCTAAAGGTTTCTATAAGGATCGGGAGTATCTGTCAGATGTGTTCCAGCAGTTGCAGACCGCCATGGCCTCACCGGACTCAGAGCTGAACAAGGCTCTGCAACACTACAAGCTGGAAAAAGGATGCGCCGCCGAACCTTCAGCCCTTGGATGTGCATGTTGGCAGTGGGTATAGGTGGCTGTAGAGCATGCCAAGCTGGTTCAGTGTCTTACCGTGGTCCCCACTGCTACTGTAGAGAGTCAGGATAGTCTTATAGCTGATTTGTTAGCGGCGGAGTGGGCTGATCCCAAGCACCATGATAGCTAGGCCTGACACCACATGTAGAGCTACCACGGGAAGTGGTGTCATGTCAACTGGCTGCAGTGTCAGGGCGCCTGGAGCTGCTGTGTTGACTGGCTGCAGTGTCAGGGTCGGAATGATTGTATGGCTCGTACTACACATAGGTGCGTTGATGGCAGTGTTGAAGTCGAAGTGGACACCGAGGGAACTCCCCTCGACTATCATGTTGTTATAGCCCCTGACTTGGAGGTCCTCGATGTTCACGATCATGTTGCTCGGAATCAACCATAGGTGTGGCGAAATAGCAAAGTCAAGTTTGTGATGGGCCTTCTGCAACCTGTTCTGAAACTTAGCAATAAGACTACTGGAGTCTGCCACGATGATCATATCCTCAACGAGACAGATGAACATGGCCTGGACCTCTGCTCCGCTGACACCATCTATGGAATGCTGCAGCTGGGTCTGTGCTGTAAGGAGGCAGTAGCACAGTGCTTCCAGGGACTAGTTGGCCCGAACTTACTCCACATCCTGCCATGGCCCACCACACAGCAAAGTTCAGCTGCTGATGCAAGTATGAGAGGCTTGGAGCAGCCATCCAAGTATGAGCTTGCTTCGCATCCTTGATGGTGATGGGGCGGTTGGTCAGCGGTCGTGGGTTGAAAGAGAAGCTGGTTTGGGACCATCCATCCACTGTGATGGAGAACGGTGTTAGCTCTGGTATATCATCCAGTAGACCTCTCAGGCCAGTCACGGGTGTACCCAGGAGGGGCGGTTGGCTCCGGATGACTGTCGTGAGGTTCAGTGGGAAGGCCATCTATCCTGGTGTTCTTAAAGCTACCATACAGGCAGCACACTATTTGTAGTCGTCTCGACTCCAGAGACCAGCGAGGGGACCTCGCCATAACATCTCGTTTTTTAACTCCTCCATATCAACCCACCTGCTGGAGCCTTTGTGGTATTGCTGTCGCACTTTAGGTACAGGGCTTGGACCTTCAATATATGGTGGTACTCTTCATCGGTGACCTGGCCATCCTCGAGAGCTTTGTTGACAGACTCGTCGATAGTCTGTAGCATACTCTGTGCCAGTGCCACGTACTTAGCATGCTTCTCCAGCCTCCTTGTGATCTGCTGCTGCCCCACCCCCAAGCCCGTGGCCAAGACAGTGGTGGCTAGTGTCACGCCACCCAGCGGGATGGCGACCATGGGCCCCACCCCTGTAGCGAGTGCCCACAGCTGCCACCCCAGCACTGGCTCCAATCACACCCGCAGCAGTGGTTGTATGCGCGAGGACGTTGTAGGCTGTCCGTTCTACTGTACTTTTCTGCCTCATGGACGAGATTCTGGCTGATGGTATATATCTGCTGGAGTCGCCAGCCGTGTACTGTACCCCCCTTGTCAGCAGTCAGGGAGGGGTATATTTCTGGTTGCTTCTGCCACTATGATTTTGCCATAGTATACCTGGAGATTAAACCTGCATCAGAATATGCTCATGAGTCCTAGAAGGGTACATTTTGGGGAGCCTGGCGAACCATGCCAGCTTGCTGGCTTCGAGACAGACATCTCTTAGACAGAGGTCATCCAGCACCATGTCCGGTGCCAGTAGCTTTCTGGAACTTCAACTTATCACCAAGATAGTAGGTCTGCCGCTGGATGGCTTTCTTGGACTTCCACTGTATGACATCTGGCTCATCCTCGTCTGAGAAGACACCTGGCTCATCCTCGTCTGTGAAGACATCTAGCTCATCATCGTCTGTCAAGACTCCTGCGTCCCGCTTACTCTCCTCCAGGAGGGCCTGCCAGTATCAGAAATGTTCACTTTTCCTTCGCCTCCTTGCAAGGCTCGCGTTCTGTTAATACCAGTTCTCCCGCTGTAGTCGCTCTCCTTCTTGTTGCAGTGCGAGCCTCTGTTCGTTTAAGGCCTTTATCTGTGCTGGGGTCATGAAGGGGCGAACCTCTTTCTTCATCACTCGGCCAAGGGCAGATAATGCTGGTATGATATCATGTCAGGTCAATGAGTAATAAAAGTGTAAACTCTAAATGGGCGTCCGATATCCCATCCATGCTGGCATATATGTTAATGGAGGGGCTGTCAAACAGGTGATTTACAGATGTGAACAGGCTAGGACTGATAGCTTTCCATAGGTTGCTGTTGGCAGCTGGGAGATACTCTATCACATCCCGGCCGACTTCTACTAGTGTGCACTGCCCGGAGGTTGATGTATCACATCGGCGTGTATGTATGTTGTGCCCCACTGGGGCATCTCGAAGAGGACCCATTCTACATGGTACTGTACCACCCGTCTCCCCTCTAGAGAGGGTGAGATAACGTTCTCACCACCGGAGAGCAGCAGTTGGACACTCGGCATGGTTATATCTCCTGTTTAAACCCCTTCTATAGCGTGCTATGGAACCCATATTTGCTCACTCGACTGGTCTTGCTGACCTGGCAAATGTGTACGCAGTTGATGCTGCCAAGGTAGAAGAGAGTGATGGCAAGTCATTCGCCCTACAGTACGGAGCAAGCTCAAAGGCATTCTCCCTCCACCCCAGTGGTGGTGATGGGGTGGAGCTGCTCACAGACCTCAAGGATTTGATGAAGGAGCACATGGGTCGCAACATAGATGGCCACAAGATCGTGTCTCGGTAAGATTTCCCGAAGAGGAAGTACATCCTCGAGCCATTGATTGAGCTCTCAGAAACAAAGGTGGCAGACCTATTCGAGCGGTGCCCCGCCGATGGCCCATGCTGGCCTGCTATTGACCCTGACAAAATACCTGCAGTTCATATTTGAGAAGAATGAAGTGTGGTACCGCGCTGGACCTGGGGTGACTGGCAAACATGGTTGCCCCTATATAGGCCTCCCGCAGTCATTGACATAGAGGTTACTCCCCTCTCCACTGTTGTGAAAAAGGATGGGACAGTTCGAAAGCTCTACAATCGGGGATCATCCTTCCTCACCTACATAGGTGAAGGTGTCTCCCTGACGAGGGTGCGTCACCGGATCGTGGTTACAGGTGGAAAGCTCCTGCTGCATCGTCCATTCGATGGACCAGAAGAAGCTGTTAACCTCCAGGAGGGTACCCTACGGGTAGATGGTGTGTCACATGTCTCCAAAGTCAAGGGTGCTGTTAAACTGCTTCAGCGATTCGGACTCACTAGCCCGCAAACGATTCATATAGTCCTAGAGCTACATTTCTTAGCCGGTGGCAGAGTGAAGCAGCTAGCCCCTGTCCGAGGGGATGAAGATCACTATCGATCCGGATGGAACAGTTTAACTCTTCATATATAGCCATGATTCTCATCATACTGCTCGTGCAGGCATCTACAGCAGTGGCACAGGGCGCTGAGACTGCCATGATATTGGATGCCAAGTGGGCCCACTTCCGCGATGACACCCAATACAATCCTTGGGTCGAACCCTTGCGGTGAAACATTTACGACCGCTTTCACCCACGTGAAGAGATCAAGTCTGTCTGCCACTTCTATGGGGTGCAGAGGGTTGGCCATGGTTGTCTGCTGGAGACCCCTGCTCAGCACCAAATTCTCTGCGTAACATGTGAACATGCCAGCGTCTGCTGTGGTTCAAATGCTAATCACTTTAAACTCCTCCCAAGTGAGCGTTGTCAAGGTAGATGGAAGCCCCTATGGGTGGTCCCCTCATGTCGATGCAACTCTGGCAGAGACTGAAGGAAATTTCCATTTCCCTTTCTCCGAGATCTAACAATACTCACCATTCTGTTACTTCTGATATACAGTTGGCCTTGACAGCGGCTCTAGGATTATAGACTTAGAAAGCTTTACCGACTCCTGGGAACCTGGTACTCGGCTCCCAACTGCCGAGTACCCGTTTACCATAGAGCTCATATTGTTTGCATAGCCTCCAAACAAGAGAAAACTATGGCTTACCTCCGTGGGGCTGGGAGGCTGGGTCCGTAACAGAATGGTGAGTATTGTTAGATCTCGGAGAAAGGGAAATTGAAATTTCCTTCATTCTCCTTCGATCAATACTCACCATTCTGTTACTTCTGATATACACCAGATTTGATCAGTAACCTGGTGGGAAGGGGCAAGCCATAAATGCTAATTTTGCCCCTTGGAGAAAGATTTTAGACTTCAAACTTGACTAACGGAGACCTAAAAGGACCGTCAAGTTCACGGAACCGAATCACATTCGCATCACCGCCCCCCCCCCTTTTTCCTCCTAAGAAAAGGGAGAGAACTCACGAACATGTATCTCGCCTGAAACACAAATATGCCAAGAGGGTTAACTGCTCCCTGCATATTCCATGTATTAGCCTGGGAATGAGCATGAATATATAAGATGAATGAACATGATACACATCCATAATACAAAAAACTCTCACTATTGAATTACCTTATGATAATTGGACTCCAGACGTACCGCCTCCAACCATTCACTGGTCCGGCCATCAGTGACACAATCTGGTTGTCATCCTCTCGCTTGACCATGCCTGCTTTAGGTTCTTTTCTTACCAAAGTGAAAAAAGGGTGAAGAGCAGTGTGGTCACTAACTATCGTTTCAAAACAGCTAAAGCGAGTGGATTGGCTGAGTCTGACACATCCCTCATATAGTAATCCGTAAATGAGGACTCACAGTGCCATTGTGCAATGGCCATGATGTCCTCTAACGGAACACCATTGTAAAGGGCGGACGAGGCGGCTATTCCTCTAACATCGTCTGCCCTTACGCCCTGCACCTGGTGCCCAGTCGCCATCTCGTGAGTAGTCTGAATGCATTCGACCACCCAACGAGAGATAGTATCCATGGATGCGGCGCCATAAGGCTTTTTATGGCAGATCCACAGATGTCTATCGTTCGACCGTAACGAGTCAGTCCGTTTCTTGTACTTAGTCAAAGCACGGACCGGGCACCAGACACTGGCATCACGATCAAACCTAGTTAACTTCGGTATAATGATCGGTTTGCCGGGATATCTCAAAGATTGGTTCTTTGACATAAACTCTGCTCTTGGCAGAAGACGCAGACCCTCTCCAGAAACAATAAATCGGTCCCTCTCTGCCGAAAGAGCATGGATCTCACTGCGCCTTCTAGCTAAGGAAGCTGCCAATAGAAAGACCGCCTTTAGAGTCAAATGCTTTAGACTAGCCGAACGCAATGGTTCAAAAGGGTGCTTGGCCAGTACATTAACTCTAAAGATAGACTCCAGGCTGGAAGGACTACCGGTTGTCTCGGTCGGAGATTGCTCATTCCCTTCAACATCACATTTAACTGGGCCACCTCTGGACTATTCCTGTTGGCTAGACAAGGGATAACTGATGCCAAAGCTGACTTGTATCCAGCAACTGTGACGGGAGCTAGTCCTGAAAAGAACAGCTCACAGAGAAAGTCTGCTATTTGCTGAATAGTGGATTGAAAGGTATCAATACCCTTTTCTTCACACCAGTCTGCAAATCTGTTAACCTTGTTGTTATATCGCAGCCACGATGAAATCAGCAGCCTGTCGAGAAAAGCCTTCCGACGTGGAACGTTGTTTGATAACATCCATGCAGTCAATTTGAACATTTCGGGACGCTCGTGTAGGAAGCGTCCCTTGGCCTGGGAGATTATGTTCAGAATCTCGGGCAACTGCACAGGATTTTCCACGCGCAGATCTAGAAGATCCGTGAACCACGCCCTGCTCGGCCAATATGGCGCTATTAGCAGGACCAGACACGGTTCCTCCCTGACCTTCACCAATACCTTCGGTAGAAGAATGGTGGGTGGGTACGCGTAAGCGTGCATCCCTCTCCAGCTTATCGCCAGAGCGTCTGTATCGACGGCATTTGGATCTGGAATCGGCGAGACATACGTCATGATTTGAGCATTTTCCTTTGTGGCGAACAAGTCCACGTTGGGTTTGCCCTAATGCTAGAAGATCCGTCACAGAACTGGAGGGTTGAGGGACCATTCTGTTGGCAGAATTCTCTGTCTGCGAGACAAAGCATCCGCCAGAATGTTCAATCGGCCAGGAATGTGAGCTGCTTTCAAAACAACCGAGTAATTCCTGCACCATTGAATCAAGTGCCACACTCTGATACACAGAGTGGGAGACCTGGTCCCGCCTTGGCGATTTATATATGATACTACTGTCGAATTGTCCGACCGTATCAATATCACCTTGCCCCTGATCATCGGAAGGAACTCTTCCAACGCCAGTTCCACTGCCATCATTTCCAACAGATTGATATGCAGCTGACTCTCCGGGAGAGTCCATGTGCCCGAGACCTGGTGTTCTCCCAGGCAGGCACTCCACCCCTCCAGCGATGCATCCGTGTACACGGACAGCTGGGGTGGGGTAGGAGATTCTGACGCTCCTTCCACCATACAAGATGTGACATTATCGGCTCCAAAACTGGTAACAGTTTTGACAGGAGTTCTGTTCTCTGTTTCCACAGAGACATCAGATACAACTGGATAGGCCTTCGCATTAGAGCAGCGTACGGGATAACCTGCTCCATGGAGACCATCATGCCCAGCATCTGAAGGAACCTCCTCGCCTGAATGTGGTTTCCCACTCGAAAACTCTTGAGGATGGCTAACAGAGACACCACTCTGGGCTCTGACGGGTACACCCTGCCTTCCTCGAGATCGAATCGCATCCCCAAATAAACGAAGTGTTGCTTGGGCGTCAACTAGGATTTCTCCTCGTTGACTATCCAGCCTAGATCTGAAAGTAACTTCAGAGTCAGACCAGTATCCACGTTCAACCTGGCTGCCGAGTCTGCCTTGATCAGCCAGTCGTCTATGTAGGTGTGTAGCGCCACGTTCTCTTTTCTGAGAAACGCTGTCACCGCAAGGACCACTCTCGTGAAAACCCTTGGAGCTGTCGACAGGCCGAATGGGAGAACAATAAACTCCCATACTTGATTCTGAAACGCAAATCTCAGAAACCTGTGACAACTCCTGTTTATTGGAATGTGGAAATATGCATCTATCAGATCGATCGATACACACCACATTCCTTTCCTCAATCCCGCCATTACCGACCTCGGCATTTCCATCTGGAACTGAGGCGTATGGATAAACCAATTTAATGGCCTGAGATTAAGTATGGGTCTCCATCCCCCGGCGCCTCTACAACCTTCCTGGCTTTCTTCGCCGGCGGCGGCTAAGAAAAACCAGCTGAAGCAGAAGTCGCAACAGGCTTAGCTTTCGCCTTGCCCTTATGCTTCTTCTGCTTCTTTGAAGGTTGTCCGGCTAGCGGTTTCCCCACAGCCCCTAGTGTGTGCGCTTGCCGCACTAGCTCTAGCTGCAGGTTGCCTGCTAACCGATTCTGCGCGATACTGGCTGTATCCTCTAAGATGGCCCACGCTTGACCACCGAAGATGCTAGGCCCTGTCAGGGGCATCCCAAGAAGACGCTCCCTGACTGCCGTAGCCGGACGCATATGGTCAATGACCATTTGCCTCCTGGATTTAGTCACTCGCGCTTGCACCCTTGCCAATGCGTCCATAGACAGCACCAGGCCGTCATTTACACACGAAAGCGCCACAGGTGGCACAGGGTGGTCTGCCACTGATTCAGCCCACACCGACTGAAGGAGACGATACGAGTGGTTGACAGCGCTCATAGCTGCCCTCACACCCTCATCGCATAGGGACAGGACTTCCTCTTGGTGTACCTGAGCCTTGTCCACAAGTGCCGGACCGGGGCCACCCGCCCCAGCACTCTGAACGCCCAGTACCCATCGGTCATCCTCGGTGACCGACGGGACTATACCATATGTCGTATTCCCCCCGCGGAATACGACATCTTGCCCGCACCTCCCTGGAGGCTGCAGGGAGCTGACCCTTGGTCATAAGTTCTTTGCTATAAATAGCCTCCAACAACTATGAACCGTGGATCCAGTCCCACCGACTGGATCCGGGCCGTGGGCAAAATCCCCGTCCTGATTGACGCAACCGATGGACGGGGAGCATCTTCATCGGCCGTGGCCGAAACCACAGATGGGTCAACCCTGGCTAACCACGCCAGAGCCTCTGACCAATCTATCTCCGATGAAGACACACCCGCAAACACGTCACCCGTTGACATGTTCATGGGCCTGCCAGCCACGGCCCCGCGGCAAGGAGCCACGGCTGACACGCCAGGCACTCCGGTACCACGCGGTTCCGCCGCCACACCATGAAACACTCCGGTCCATGGGGTAGGTCCGCACGGAAAACCTGGAGGTGGCCGCAGAGAAACAGAACCCGTCTGGCCGGAGCCAGACGGGACTGCCAGGGGGCCGTACAAGACGGCCCCCTCGGAACCAGTCCAGAACCCTGTCCGAGGACAGGGTCCGTACCAGGCATGGGGAGAAACTGCCCCCCAACCTTTGGTAGCAGGGACGACACCAGCGTGGGCAGAACGCTATGCAGAAAACCCTGCATAGCCGGACCAAACCACGCCGGCGGTTCCATCTCCGCCACCTCCAGCTGGGAACGTGGAGCACCCCCACCGGCCGAACCGGGCGCTCCACGATTTACTCTCGGACCGCCTGACCCCGCGTCAGACCCAGCCAAGTCCTTCTGGGCAAGGAACTTAACCATCATATCCACGGACCACACTGCGCACACATTACACCTATGGTCCAGGTTACAGGGCGAATACCTAAAACAGACATGGTCCTTGAATACGACTCGTACAAATTTATGGCACTCGTCACATGATGGCAGGGTTGGCTTGGCCTATAAAATAAGCACAAACCTACAATAAACAAGCGGAACGAGACCCGGACGGAAGGCAGACAATTAATTTTCAAATAATTTGACTCATAAATTAACCGTATCCCTCCCGCACCCCACCCTGCCACGTTACAACAAAGATAGTATTGATTATGATGACAAGAACGAAGCGGGCATTAAACACACACATATTAGATCCTCCAGGATGTGTAATGGCTCCAGGAATCATATCGCACAGCATTCGGGGTATATTTACCAATCAATATAAATTATACTCCCTAACGAAAGCCAAAAGATATGTGAAGAAAACAACAAAATGTATAACAAACTGCTGTATCACATGGTAAAACCGCAGACCACGCATCTACTCAAGAATTTTGAAACCACCAATCATTGCAAACCGATCGTGATCGCACGTAAACTTGACCATTCTAAAGTTTCCGGTACCATTTTTAGTACGCAGCACCCAGAACGAGATGCGCGAATTAATGAAAATATTTTCTTCACATAAACATCCGAGCGACCGGGTGTGACGTCACCCGCTCGGATCCTATGGAGAACGACGTCAGCCGATATTCGTGTTAGAAATACCGTAGCAAACACCTATTTTCATATCTGCCGATCGCCTGTTGGGAGTTAAAGAAGGCGATCGTCTGGCATATATCGTTGTTAGCACACGTCCCAGATTCTTTGGGGTCAGAAATTGGGACATGAGACACAGCGAAATTTAGAGACCTAAGTCTTTTAACTATGGATAATAAGGAATGATACAACCTGGTTATCATCGGCGGTATTCTCCATAGTATCCAGTTAAATCCTTCAAGAACGCACAAACTATCACTTTACAGACAAAGACTTAGATTTCTTTAACAAAAGACACTAAAATCCTCTCCCTGCAGAAAGCATGTATTGCTCTTGTTGCTATGCAAACAAGAATGAACTCTATGGTAAACGGGTACTCGGCAATTGGGAGCCGAGTACCCGGTTCCCAGGAGTCGGTAAAGCTTTCTAAGTCTATAATCCTAGAGCCGCTGTCAAGGCCGGCTGTATATCAGAAGTAACAGAATGGTGAGTATTGATCGAAGGAGAATACGTGTTTGTCTAAGCCTACACAGAATAGAGAGAGAGGCCGTCCCTGTGGTTGATGGCGATCAGTGGTGTATATCACTGTGGAGGCTTGTCTCTAAATGGGCGTTCAGCCCCTACTCATTTGTCTAAATGGAAATCCAGTTGAGGTGGTATCCTTTTGACCCCGACACTACTAGCTAATCATCTTAACAACCATTTGGAAGTAAACAATCTGCTTGAACCATATCAGAGCGCATACCGAAAGCTTCACAGCACCGAGACGGCACTAGTTCGTGTGCAAAATGACATTTTGTGTTCAATGGACGAACGTATGTGTGTGATATTGGTGTTACTAGACTTATCGGCCGCATTCGACACCATCGATCATACAATTATGTTGTCGCGTCTACAGGAACTGGGCCTTGCCGGCACTGTCCTTTCTTGGTTCGAGTCCTATCTCAAATGTCGCCGTCAAACTGTCATCATAAACAACTCCAAATCATCCGATGGTACATTGACTTCCGGTGTGCCTCAAGGATCCGTTTTGGGGCCCCTGCTGTTTACAATATATACATCACCACTTGGTCGATTACTGCAAAAGCACGGAGTCGAGTATCATTTCTACGCTGATGACACGCAGCTATATATAGCCTTCCGCCCAAATAGTCAATTTGATGCTCGTGAGAAATTAGAACTTCGCATTCGCGATGTAAAACTCTGGATGCTTAACAATTTTCTACAGCTAAACGATAAAAAAACTGAAATACTGCTTATCTCGTCACGGCAACTCCGACCAAAACTTGACATAGAGCATCTTCAAATTGGTGACGAAAACATTTCTTTTAACTCTAGTGCAAGGAACATTGGTGTCATATTCGATGACTCGATGTCCATGAACAAACATGTTACGTCCCTCTGTCAATCGCTATTTTTCACATTCAGAAACATTAACAAAATTAGAAAATTACTGACAGCAGATGCCACTAAGACCCTCATTCACGCCTCTATAACATCCAAATTAGACTATGGAAATGCATTGCTAGCAGGAATTACATCAGAGCAGATACAACGTCTCCAGAGGGTGCAGAACACGGCAGCACGGATAATAACACGAACCAAGCGAACAGACCACATAACACCAGTACTCAAACAACTCCATTGGCTTCCTGTGAGAGAGCGCATACAGTATAAAATCGTGCTTCTCGTTTACAAATGTTTACATGGACTATCCCCACAGTATCTATCTACTTTAATTACAAAGAGAATTGCACCTCGGTCCCTGAGATCAAGTGATCAGACATTATGTGTGGTCCCGTCTACTAATTTAGTTGTTGGACAGCGTGCATTTTCGAATTCCGGTCCAAGACTTTGGAATAATCTACCTGCCCATATCCGAAACTGTCCCAAAATTGAGCCTTTTAAATCTAGCCTAAAAACGTATCTTTTTCATCTTTAAAATTTGTAAAGCGCCTTTGAGCGATTAATTTCGGAATTGGCGCTCTAGAAATATTTACATACATACATACATACTAACGCGTAGCACGCATCAGAACCACGTGTCAGTATTGTGAGAGAGTGTATGCTTATATTGTACCGATAAATCACTTCATTTTCGGCGTTCTTGGCACCGATTAGGACCGGAATGAAGCGATAATTTCAAAACTGTTTACCATTTTAAAATCGGACCAGAAATGGCCGAGTTATCAACAAATGGTCATAGCGAGATTTGAACCTGTGATTTGCTAATAATCACAAAACAAGGATCTCACGCCTTAACTACCTCGGCCATGTATACATTAGTAATTATAGCTGATAAGTTGTGTTCTCATTGCTGTTACTGCTTATCTCGAAGTGACGTCAGACTGATAAGTGCAGTAACCGCAATACTCAGAGATATAATTACTAAGAGGCGCGATTTTAGTAGTGTTGTGGTGGGTCACTAACTAGAGTATTGCATAGGATTCCCAGGCTGCAGACTGGGGTTCAAATCCGCTCAAAAGACCTCGCTAGAACTTACCTGAAATTTCGAAACTAGGTAAGATGCTAGGCCGGTGTAATATGACCAGGTTAGATAAAGACCCACCACGACACTCCCCAGTGTGGGGTAAAAGCACGCACGCACACACCAGCCGGCTGGAATAGCAACAGGGTGGGGTAGGAGATAGGTGGGGTAGGATAGGTAGGATAGGTAGAAAAGTGTCCCACAGATAGAAAAACCTCCTCAGGATACCGGCCAGAATAAGAAAGGCTGGCCACTGGCCGGTACCCTGAGGAGGATCGCACGGGAGTTTTATATTCTTGCCCATGGCCATTTGTCTAAATGGAAATCCAGTTGAGGGAGGTGGTATTTTTCTACTACCGGCTATACTACTCCTTCGGTAAAATAATCATAAAATCGAACTCTAATAAGGTACTTAACGCAATTAATGTTTTAATTGTAAAGTAACTGCATGATTTGTGTTTAAAAGTATTTTATTCAATGCACACTACCGCCACAATTATTCTGCAGGCCTAAATATCTAGAGACGTTTGCCCGTGAGTGGTCTGGGTGTAGTAAAATGAACTGAACTAAACCCAACTGTTACCGGTTTTGCTAAGATTGTTTTAAGAAGTTTAAAGCCATGCTGATTTAGTCACTTAAGATAGTAAGGGCTTCATATTTTACAGCAGTACAATAAAATAGGCGAGATTAACCACAGGTAGAGAATGAGAGCCACGAAAATGTTAGTCATGACCTTAATTTGTTTAAGTTTAACCATTCAACCCTCGAATTTAGTCAGGAAAATGTAAATTTTCTCATAGAACATGTCTATTTGCAAACCAACAGACTATTTTTGAAAATTTACCACTGAAATGACTGCCTCGATTATCGAGCCAGTCATTTCAGTGGTAAATTTTCAAAAATAATCTCTTTGTTCGCAAATGGATATTTCTCAAGACCACCGCAGACGCCGTTTTTGGCTGGTATGAGTGTTAAAAGGTTAACCTTGGATGACCTTGGTCGCTTGATGTCAAAGACGCTCGCAAATGTTGTCTTAAAGTTACCAAACGCAGTGACTGTTATCTCTGTAGCAGATGCAATGGTACTATGATTGTACGTAGAATTATGATGTTTTATTAATTTGACACCGTTATTAAAATAATAACCTTAGTTTCGGAAAAGTTGATATCCATGCAGCACCATTTACCAATGGAAACATAAGCATCATAATGGGCCTTTCCAGATTATTCATCCATCATATGCCGTCATAATGAGGTACGTGACGTGTAAGACGATGTCATAATCACTGACGTCATAAATGACGTAGATAAGTTCGCCACGAACGCTTAATTGATGACGGGTAAAGCGTTGTTGTACGAATTGTACGTCTTTACTGTTTAATAAAGATGCTAATGAGTGTTTTGAAACTAATTTGACTGGGCGCTGTTGCAGCCATATGCAGCAGACACCAAGTCAAATTAGTTTCAAAATATTTACCAGCCTAACTGCATGGTTTTCTGGAAATTGATAGTCAGGAAGTACAGGATCGATCGATTCCAACGCGGCGAAGTGTGGGCGGTGCTTAGCTTGGAGATGGGCGGGGCATAGCTAAAACTGGAGTCCTCCATTGTTCTGACGTCATAATTATGACACCATCTGCTTTTATAGGTTATGATGATAGCGATCGGCTCTTCCCTTTACCGAACGAACACCCAATTTCTCATGCACGAGTTACTGAATCTTAAAATGATATCCGAATAACAAATATGTCCTAAAACAAAGCCATTGATACATTTATACATAAATACATTTATATAAGCGGTGTCCTCGGAGAGGGAGTGGAAGGGAGGGAGGGAGAGAGAGACAGAGAGACAGAGAGACAGAGAGTGAGAGAGAGAGAGAGAGTGAGGGAGGGAGAGAGAGAGAGTGAGGGAGGGAGAGAGAAGGAGAGAGTGAGGGAGGGAGGGATGGAAGGACGGTTAGGGGAGAGAGAGAGAGGGGGGGAGTGAAAGAGAGAGAGGGGGGGGGGGGAAGAAGGAGAGAGGGGGGATGGATGGATGGAAGGACGGTTAGGAGATAGAGATAGAGAGAGAGAGAGAGAGAGAGAGAGAGAGAGAGAGAGATCATTACCTTGACTTCAGTTGGAGAGATTTTGGTATCTAGGTTTTCCATTAAGACAAGTCTGCCCATGGAGTCTGATGGTAACATTTCTCACACTGACAGTTGTCTCGTAACCAGACAAACTGAAATATTCCGTGCTTTTGGGCAAATAATCAAATAAATAAAGAAATCAATTCTAGTAAATTTTAGTATTCACAATAGCTCATTAGGCAGCAATGTCTTCCAATACAATTATGCTCAAAATATTGAAACGTACGTTTTGAGTTATTTATAAGCTGGACTATTGGCTATGCCCATTGTGTCACAACACCAGGATTGTACTGCTACCCAGCTACGCCAGGGCTGCGGACGCCTGTTACCCAGCTACACCAGGGCGGTGGGCACCTGTTACCCAGATACTCCAGTGCTGCGGACGCCTGTTATCCAGCTACCCAAAGGCTATGGACGTATGTTACCTAGCTATGCTATACCATGGCGGTGGACACACGTTACCAAGCTAGCCCACGGTTGCAGACGCCTGTTACCCAGCTACCCCAGGGCTGTGCAAGCCTGTTACCCTGCTACACCAGGGCGGTAGGCGCCTGTTGTCCAGCTACCCCAGGCTGCGGACGCCTGCTACCCAGGGCTGCGGACGCATGTTACGGTACCAGACTACCACGGGGCTGTGGACGCCTGTTACACAGCTACCCCACGGTTGTGGACGCCTGCTACCCAGCTACCCCAGGGCTGTGGATGCATGTTACCCAGCTACCCAGGGATGTGGGTGCTGGCGGTAGTACTGACAGTCATAACAGGGAATGTAAGTTCGAGTTATTAACCCATTAATCCCTAAAGGCCAAATAGGAAACATCATTTACAATGCAAGAACTATGCTGTTGAATATTCTAATTTGAATGAGAGATGGACTTACAACTTAATAAATATTATGTTGAATATTTTTAACCCTAATTTGATTGAGAGATGGACTTACAACTTAATAAATATTCTGTGCCAATTTGATTGAGAGATAGACTTACAACTTAATAAATATTTTGTTGAATATTTTGAAGCTAATTTGATTGAGAAATGGACTTACAACTTAATAAATCTTCTGTTGAATATTTTGAAGCTAATCTGATTGAGAGATGGACTTACAACTTAATAAATATTCTGTTGAATATTTTGAAGCTAATTTGATTGAGAGATGGACTTACAACTTAATAAATATTCTGTTGAATATTTTTAAAGCTAATTTGATTGAGAGATGGACTTATAACTTAATAAATATTCCGTTGAATATTTTTAAAGCCAATTTGATTGAGAGATGGACTTACAACTTAATAAATATTCTGTTGAATATTTTGAAGCTAATTTGATTGAGAGATGGACTTACAACTTAATAACTATTCTGTTGAATACTTTGAAGCTAATTTGATTGAGAGATGGACGTACAACTTAATAAATATTCTGTTTAACATTTTTAAAACTAATTTGATTGAGAGATGGACTTACAACTTAATAAATAGTCTGTTGAATATTCTGAAACCAATTTGATTGAGATGGATTTACAACTTAAGAACTATTATGTTAAATATTTTGAAGCTAATTTAATTGAGAGATGGACTTACAACTTAATAAATATTCTGTTGAATATCTTGAAGCTAATTTGATTGAGAGATGAACTTACAACTTAATAAATATTCTGTTGAATATCTTGAAGCTAATTTGATTGAGAGATGGACTTACAACTTAATAAATATTCTGTTGAATATTTCGAAGCCATTTGATTGAGAGATGGACTTACAACTTAAGAACTATTATGTTAAATATTTTGATGAAACTAATTTGATTGAGAGATGGACTTACAACTTAAGAACTATTATGTTAAATATTTTGAAGCTAATTTGATTGAGAGATGGTCAGATGGACTTACAACTTAATAAATATTCTGTTGATTATTTTTAAAGCTAATTTGATTGAGAGATGGACTTACAACTTAATAAATATTATGTTGAATATTTTTAAAGCTAATTTGATTGAGAGATGGACTTACAACTTAATAAATATTCTGTTGATCATTTTTAAAGCTAATTTGATTGAGAGATGGACTTACAATAAATATTCTGTTGAATATTTTGAAGCTAATTTGATTGAGAGATGGCCTTACAACTTAATAAATATTATGTTGAATATTTTTAAAGCTAATTTGATTGAGAGATGGACTTACAACTTAATAAATATTCTGTTGAATATTTTTAAAGCTAATTTGATTGAGAGATGGACTTACAACTTAATAAATATTCTGTTGAATATCTTTAAGCAAATTTGATTGAGAGATGGACTTACAACTTAATAAATATTCTGTTGAATATCTTGAAGCTAATTTGATTGAGAGATGGACTTACAACGTAATAAATATTCTGTTGAATATCTTGAAGCTAATTTGACTCGGAGCTATTACTTGCTTATGAAAGTAACAGGTTCCTGTCAAATCAGTCTCAAAACATTCAACGTTTGCCTGTATAGTGACCTAGAAATTGAGATTCTGGGAATACAAGATTTAAGGGCTAAAGCTATCCGCAATGGATGAATCTGATCAATCACTCAAGTATATGAGGTCATAATCAATTACGTCACACGTAGGCTCACGCCACAATCTTAATTGACAGCGAATACTCCGTCATGAAGATGGAATAGTCCGTCAAGTGTACGAATTGTATGTCTTTGATGGATTTAGTATTTAATAAATATTCTGTTGAATATGTAAGGGAGCTAATCGTATGAATTGTATGTCACAATTTTATGGACGTTGATTGGATAGTGGCGATCGAAAGTGTAAACTGTCAACTTTCTGACGGGAGTTCTCAAGCCTAATTTTTAAACGATTTCCTAGAAGAATTTATGGGGAATATATTCCTTAAAAAGTTTCAGTCCACTTACATGGTTCGAAGGGTCAAATTTGATCTACAGGGCTTTAGTAATTATAGGATTTTTCAATATTTGCAATCAGCCTTTAGTAGAGTAATGAAGAAATATGCAACGAACGAGTGATAAAATTCAAAATCAAATGTTTACTTTCTTTATAATGTAGAATATTTATCATTCTAAATAATACCTAATCCTAAAATTATCCTATATGTAATGGTTCAAAATTTTGAAGAAGTTGACAAAACCTTTAATTTTTCATTAACTTAAATTCCTTTCATTGATAACTTGACATCCAAACTTCCAGTGTCCAAATTTGACTGCATCGATTCACTGACTGATCAATGACACCATCTCTGCTCCGGTACAGTATTGAATTTACATGAGTAAAATTTCTCCACTCACTGACCCCCTGAACATCCATAAAAAAAATATAACAAAGAATTTATTAGATCAGTTATCATCAACATTTTAACATACGTTTCCATGTTTGCGAATGTATATTCAATAATGTGTCAACATTTTATACATGCACATACATGGCGGCAAGCATGTCAATTTCAATTTCAAGGAAACACCAACTATAAATAATAGGTTCTTATACTATGTTAAATCAATGTATTATTATAAATTCTCAGATTAAGGCGGCAGCCATAGTAAACTTGAAAGATCAATGACTTAGAGGGCGGCAAATCAATGTCAAATAATTTCACAATTTTCCTGCCATGGAGGTTCCAAAATATAATAATCCATGTGAAGTCATTGACCATCATTATCTTCTCAATTAGTAAGATTGTGAAAATAATGAATATTCAATCACCTCAGAACAAAGATAGTAACTTAATTAGACTTTCATATCTTTCCACATATTTCTGAACTGGATATTACATTGTAGATCACACCAAGTAAGAGCAAAGTCATGATTCCATATGATTACGATGTTTCAATATACACCAAATACTTCTCTACTCTGTCACATTTCATCGCCAAATATTTCAAAGAGAAATACAATCCCAAACGCAATGTCACCCCAGAACATAATTGATTTTTATCAATAATGTTTCAAGATACAGTGAGTCACAGATTACATCCATCCATTTTAAACTGAATATTCTTTTGGATATGGGCTGGACTATAGAAAACCTGGGATAACAGCTTATAGATACCGATATACCAATTCAAATCTCTTTAGAGTAACAAGGTCAGTACAAGTTTGAAAATAGATTACATCAATACAAATATAAATCTGAAATCTCATGTCAAAATTCTTAAACTTCTATTTAAACTAATGTATGAACTGGTGTTCATTGTTCAACCAATTTGGCGGAAGGTGATGCTGTCCTATACAGCAACATATTCCCCAAAAAAACATTGAAAAATGCACACAAGTTCCTTAGCCTTTGACAACATAAAAAGGTAATATTGACATCATTGTGCCATGGGTTTAAAGCCGAATTTAAATTAAATCGTTTGATAGCAATCTAAAATATTTCCTAAATGCAATTTTCACATTTATCCCAAATTAAATGAGATATTCGCGAACAATTGTACCTGTCATTCGTGTCTCTGGTCTATTTCGAGTCATCACAATATTAGATGAAATTCTGAAAACAATTCAACTGCAAATTGGGAGATCCCAACTTTGAAGTAAAATTGTTCTGCAAAATTCCAATTTTACAACAGCGCCATTGGAAACCTATAGAAAGCCTTCAACCAATTTTGTTCAAGATAAACATTGATGATACTTTTGAAAACACTTTGACTGTGCATTCCGTTTCCCAATAGTCAATGGAACTGAACAGGCAAGCTGTCCAAAGTAAATTCAAATCCAAGTCATTCACAAACACTCTAAGTTACCTCAATCTAATCCTGATAAGGATTTGACCATCAACCAAGATTGCAATCAAGCTCAAATGATCAAACATCAAATCCCAGCCAAAATCAAATTGTAGCCATGGAATAGCTTCCTAGATGGAAATTCTGTCCGCAGAAACGTTAAAATCCTTTAATATCTAGGTCACTCTGACATTGTTGTCAATAAACAGCTTTTTAACAAAGATGAACATTGAAAACCGTGTCAAACTGTCGTCCAAATGCAAATATCAATTTTAGCAAAACTTCCTACAAGACAGAAACTTCCCATGTCATTTCCCAAAATCTACAGCGCTTACCGGAATATACAGGACAAGAATGTCAGGTCCGACACATCACCGCTTCAGCATTTTATTACCCATCACGCAACAACATACGCCTCACCCTGTAAAGAATGAAACAAGAGTAAATTATCTTTGTCTATAACAAAACGAACAATGTACAATCCTACAGTCTATTTACTTCAAGACCACATGCTTCTCACCAATTTAATCTTTGACTGTGACTTCATTCTATATTACTGGCTATCGGGGACAGCTAATTTATTATTGAGTATTTTAAATCAATAAAATCAAGAGTTTACCATTCTAAAACAGCAACTCTTCTGAAGACTTTGATTAACAAAACAACCAATAATTTAATGCTTATTTCAAACTTTCTTCAAAACTTATATTGGATATCTGGACACGGTATTCCATATCAAGTAAACATCATTTCTTATTCAGAGTTTCCAAAATCAGGACTTCCTTTTATCAATACATGAGAACTTTAATTGTCAAAATCACGGCTTGATCTTATCAATACATGAGAACTTTAATTGTCAAAATCAGGACTTCCTTTTATCAATACATGAGAACTTTAATTATCATAATTTAAATAAATTGCTCATACATAGCTACACAATTTATTTATAGTTTGCTTTACGGATTTTCGTCCCTAATGAATACAATATTTAACACGACCTTTCAGCTTTAAATGTTCAATCATGTTACCATCAGGACCTATTTAGAATTTGATATTGGCATAGCATCCATTGCTATGCAAACTATAACTTGTATGGCGAATAGAAAAAAATGTCTAAGTTTTTCGCCGATACATTTCAGTGCAAACAAATAGCTGTTGAATATTTTGAAATTATCATGGCTGCAAGTCATTTACAGTCATGTTAACCCAAAATTACCCAACAAAATACTGCATACATTGTAAAGAATATACATTTCCAGTGATCTGGCCTTAAAAGGGTTAATGATAGCACTTTGAAAATCAATGATAAATTCCAATCGTGTCCTAATCTTTCATAGCAGATACAACTATGCATGTCGCAGAATGTATAGCCACTACTAATTGAGAGGCGATACGATATATACATTCTGTTCTGAATATATAATACAAGTGTGGTGCTGGCGGTATCCCGCAATTCCGCAGTTCGGGTTTCGCGGCTGCCGGGCTAGTTGATTCCCGCCGTTTCTACGGACGCCCGGCAGTCGTACCTTGGAACCTGAACCGTGCACATCTGCCGCTGGTTCCACTGGCCGATTCAAGACCTCTGTTGGGCGAGTAACCTTTTATACGTAGCTAAGTTACTACAAATGGTGTCAGGAGTGGGATTACGAATCCTTCATATTGGATACGGATGCTTCAGAGGAGGCTATTGGTGCAGAGTTATCCCAAATTCAGAATGGGAAAGAGGTGCTTATTGGTTTTGCGAGCCGAACGTTGACACCGGCTCAGCGTAAATATTGTGTTACACGCAAAGAGTTGCTGGCCGTGGTAGCATTTACTAGGCAGTACCGTATGTACTTGCTAGGATGGTCATTTATTGTGCGGACTGACCATCACAGTCTCACGTGGCTGCTCAGTTTCAAGCACATCGAAGGACAACTAGCTAGATGGCTAGAAGAACTGTCCCAATATAATATGACGATGCAGTACAGGCCCGGTAAACAGCACTCTAATGCTGATGGTCTATCACGAGTTCCAAGTGATTTTTCACCTTGCCACTGTTATAAAGCTGGCCAATCTCTTAGTTCGTTACCATGTGGTGGGTGCAAATATTGTACCAAGCTTCAGCAGCAATGGTCTCAATTTGAACAAGATGTTGATGATGTAATTCCTTTGGCTTTTCAAACCATAAGGGCCCTTCAACTGAGTAATAATGACCTATCAGACAGCGACACAGACAGCGACGATCCAGATGGACTGCTGAATGGTGTCCCCCAAACAGACCAGGTTATCGGAAGGTCAAACTGGTTAGACGCATTCTCTTCGGAAAATCTAAGGGAGCGTCAGTTGGAGGATCCTGATCTGAAGACAGTTGTATCATGGATTGAGCAGTCACACACACCTTCTGACGCGGAGCTATATTTAGCTAGTCCAGCTGTCAAGTTTTAGTGGGCTCGTTGTGATCAATTGATTTTTGTCGATAGCATTTTGCACTATCTCTGGGTAGAAGCAAATACCACACGGAATCTGCTGGTAGTCCCAAAGTCTCTCCAGAAGCTGGTTTTGGAAAATTGTCATGATTCCAAGCTTGCCAGTCACATGGGTGAGCAGAAGACATTAGAGAGAGTGAAGGCTAAGTATATCTGGCACGGATACTCTCGTGATGTGGTGGCGTATGTGAAATCCTGTCGGATTTGTAGCTGTAGCAAAAAAGCTTCCATCCGACCTAGAGCTGCTCTGGGCGAGTTCCATGCTGGGTTTCCCTTGGAACGGGTACATATGGACATTTTGGGCCCCTTTATCACATCTACACTGGGAAATAGATACGTGTTGATGATCATAGATCAGTTCACTAAATGGGCTGAGTGCTATGCGCTCCCTGAACAAGGGGCAGAACTGGTAGCCAAAACGTATGTGGAGCGTTTTGTCACCACATTTGGCTGTTCATATTTCTTACACACCGACCAGGGTCGTAACTTTGAGAGCAACCTATTTAAGGAACTGTGCCATCTACTGGAGATTTCAAAAACACGCACCACAGCTTATAGACCATGTTCGAATGGACAGATTGAACGTATAAACCGTACTGTCTTGCAGTGTATACGGTGTTACCTGCAAGAGCATGACAGACAGAAAGATTGGGACAAGTGTATTCCTTTCATCGCTGGAGCTATACGATCTACTGTAAGCCGACAGACGGGGTATACTCCCAACATGATGATGCTTGGTCGAGAAGTACTACAGCCTATTGACATAATGTGCAAATGCCCTGTGTCTGCGACTACAGAGAATGCCCCTTCAGATGCCAGTGACTTCGTCCAACAGTTACAGCAAACGTTGCATGAAACTCATGAGATAGCACGGGATAACCTTAAAATGGCTCAGAAGCATCAGAAAAAAGAGTATGATCTACGTTTGCATGAGCATACCTATCATGCTGGTGATGTAGTTTATCTTGCTAATTCTGCAACTAAAATAGGCCAGTCCAGTAAATTACAACCTCCTTGGACTGGTCCATTTATTATTTATAAAAAGTTGTCAGAAGCACTGTTTGGGATCAAAAACCAACGCCGGGAACTAGTTGTTCACCATGATAGATTAAAGCTGTGCAGAGATCGTGATTTACCTCTCTGGATATAGCTCTGAAGATCATGGCGATGATGATGACTTATTATCCCCCGATAATGGCCTTAGGTTATCTGATGATAACCGTGCTTCCATTTTTGAAGAGGATTCGAATGAAACCATTCCATATGGTATTGATCCATCCTCATCAATTCTGCATAATGATCTAGATGCTGTTTTGACAGATGACCTGGATATCGACTCTGTTTTACCCGTCCCACAAACACAGCATCACTCTCCTAGGCGCATGAGGTGTCAGGTCCGAGGAGAAACGCATCACACTTCCCCTAGGCGCATGAGGTGTCAGGTCCGAGGGGAACCGCATCACACTTTTTCCCCTAGGCGCATGAGGTGTCAGGTCCGAGGGGAAATACATCACACATCTCCTAGAGATGACCAACTCCAAACTCACACCATTCAGAGTCGAACAGGAAGGCAGCGTCGTCATCCTAACAGGTTCCTAGATTATGAAATGTATTAGAATGATCTTTAAGCATTCGTGAATTAGACTATATAAGTCTTCATGGACCCTACTTGTCCACCTGAATAAACGTTCCTCTGGTTTCGTCTTATTCCGGATTCATTTGGTCATGGTATTGTTGCGGACTGCAGTTAGCTTTTCGGTCGTAGTACAGTACTACAATAGTAATGTGATAATGTACAATGGTAACAGTACTTCAACATTAAAAGAATTACTGTAATCCAGATGATATGAAATTATGACTTCAAATTTTAATATGCTGCATGACACTGAAGACATTCAACTTGTCCGGAAAACATTTATAATCATTGGCTTATGTTCCGTTTCCATCTTAGCTTTAGTTCAGCAACAGCAAAATCGTGATGTTCTATTTTTTGTAAGTTCTGGGACACTAAATTAGTTGGACACATAAGCACATAGTGGCTTTTTCCAACAATAATACTCCGTGAGATACCAAAAACCAACAGGGGTCCATCGCTGTATGACTCACAGAACGCGTTATTATAATTACGCGTTTTTTCAAATGACGCGTGAATAATTGCGCGTAGTAATGCGTGGTTATATTTACGCATTTCTTGATCGCACATTACAGATATGCGTTGTCAAATGATGTGTAAATTGTTACACATTAATCATACGCATTGTATTGTTAACTGCAATTATTGTCCGTCATGACGTGTGGTCATAATAATGCTCTCTGTTATGTGTATATGGATTAAATCCATGTACACGCTTTTATAAGTATATGCATCATATGTTATGATGCAAACTCATTTATGTATAGTGAAATCCTGTATAGGTTAGCTATTTAATGCCAGTTCTACATTTGTCAGCTCAGATATTTTATAGGGTAGCTCAAATATATTATATGTAGTTTTAGTAGGTCAGCACAGATATTTTATAGAATAGCCCAGGTATATTAATTCTACATAGGTCAGTTCAGATATTTTATATTAGGCCAACATATTATATATTGCCATACCTAGGTATTTCATTATTAAACGTGTAGCAATTACATGTTAAAATGATGCAATGATGCATTATTACTCTATAATGCAGAAGTCTTGCATATGACAGCATATTTATAATATGCATTTAGCAAAGACTGCATAAATCGTACAGATGCATTTCTTACGCTTATCATTTCCTAATGCGCGAAGTAATTGGCGCGTTAGTCATAGCGCAGATTCATATGTTTCTTTCTTCTGCTGTATTATCCGTTCCGTTTAGCTTCATTCAGATATCTGTATTGTGATAGGGATAGTGGTTTTCCGGATTTCCTAAATTTCCTAAATTTGTGGATTCAGATCAGTTTCAATTATATATAGGAGGTTTATCATAAATGTTAAGGTTAAAAATATTCACTAAATTAAAAAATTTGCAATATTCATAAGTTTCCTCGAATCTCACATAAGTTAATTTCAGATAACACTCCAACTAAATTCATGTGAGATTATTTTTATTGCTTCTTTATCAATTCGGCAATTCTGTCAGTTTTCTGCGGTGGTGGAAAACCACTGTCCTTAATTTTAGTTAGGATGCTATGCTATTTTTAAATCTGTGACGCTGGCCCTCGTCCGGCCGCTGTTGATCGATCCATCTGTTTTATTATTAACCGCTCCTTCCTTCTAGATGGATCGACACCTATATATTTTTTTAATTGGCAATTTCTGATGCTACCTTTAGCAGTTGAGCGTCAATGCCTGTGTGTTTTTATGGTGTGCAGATTTTTAAAAGAGTAGATTTTTAATTAAAAGATAAGATTTTTAATTAAACAAGCATGTTTTATAAACGGGGGAGAGTGTGGTGCTGGCGGTATCCCGCAATTCCGCAGTTCGGGTTCCGCGGCTGCCGGGCTAGCTGATTCCCGCCGTTTCTACGGACGCCCGGCAGTCGTACCTTGGAACCTGAACCGTGCACATCTGCCGCTGGTTCCACTGGCCGATTCAAGACCTCTGTTGGGTGAGTAACCTTTTATACGTAGCTAAGTTACTACACAAGCAAACAAATGCCCTGAAAACAAACACAGATTTACACCTCTATTCACAATCCATTGACATGCATTTACTATGCATATGCAGACACTCTACAATAACTTAATATTACGGGCAAATGGGGTCATATTTAACAACAATACTATGCTAGGAATGTAAACCGAGCAGACTACTGTTCCCAATAACAACACCAGATCTCTCACGCAAATAATATAAGTAACCTATATGACATATACCGGTAGAAGTGTAACTTAACATCTGATACGATTCCCTGATTTTGAAGTGAGCATATCCCGTGAAAACCTTAAAACATCATATTTTAAATGCATTCAATCATTCACTCCGAATACGCTAATTACCTGGCTACCGTCTACCGATCGAAATAATGACGTCATAACCTCTGGCCGATGACACTATTGATATGACATTTTACCACGGATTAAATTCGGAGCTAGTTATAGTTTACCGGAAATAAATCCCACTGGTAATTTGCATATTAACGGTCAATACAAGATTAAAATGATCAATTTAGTTACCTGGTTTAATCATGTTTCATTATAATATCCACGTACCGCTACGAACAGGCCACTCAAATCAGTTCATTATCGCCACTCTACAAGCTATGATTAATAACCAATTCGAGCTCTACAAATTACCCTAGCAACGTTACACATACTCACTATGTAATTTGATCCCGGTACCGTTTTTTTTAATACCCTTCCCAAAATCTACATTATGGCGTTTCTTCAACAAAACAATCGCCCCGACAATTATTTAAAAAACTACTGGTAACTCACCCGTCACACACGTCTGCGGCTATCTCGTTATCCAGTGGCTCATCTTCAGTCACAACTGATTGATCGAATTAACCGATTGATGTTTGTTTGTTCAAGTGCCCCTAAATCGCACTCACCCCTTACCATCTCAACTCTCACGCGAAATCGACATCTGTCAATCAATCCACCTACACATCACTAACATTCCAGCCTTTTGCCAATCTCATTTGCATATCAAAACCCGAGCTTGACGAGGAAGGAAAAACCTGTTTAACCCCTTCACCCACTGACACTAAAATCGAACACATTCCTACGTTAGCGACATTACACATCGCGTGAAGATGTTAATTCATGAATTACCTACGCAATTCATTTACAGGGATAATTGTGATTACAACTTAATCTTAAAAAAACATAGAAACGCTCGTTTAAAAAAACACATCAATTATCCTGCCGTAAAAGGGTCATTGACGAGATTGATATTTACACCAAACATAGATATAGACAGGACTAGACCACGCGAGACAGATAACTTTGCAAAAATACAAATGACAAATTTGATTAATTACCTCCCTTGTATTTAACTAACCAAATTAACCCAGCCGTTTTTAACAGTTATCTCCCTTGCACTGTTACCTAACCAGTAACACTCAATTTAATACCAATGAGAAACAATGAACCATTTACTATGTTACAAATATTTTGAAACTAATTTGGCTGGAATTTGTTGCTGCCATTGGCAGCAACAGCACCCAGTCAAATTAGTTTCAAAATATTCAAAATATTCAACAGCTTATGTATGGTTACCTTGAAATTGAGATTCTGAGATAAATAGATCTTATCACACACAAAGCGTGGGCGGAACATAGCTAAAAATGGGCGGGGCGTAGCTAGAAATTGATCCTTCTATTAACATCGCCCATAACAAGAGAGTAGTGCATTTTGGTTGGCGGGCTTGTATCTCCGGATCTGTATCTAAAAACTAAACCGATCCGATTTGGCTCAAATTAATATTGCGACAAAAGAACATACCGTGCAAGCGAATTTCCATACTTTGGAGAAATAGCGTATTCGGATCAAATTCTGGGGCTATATCGGAAACTGCTGGTCCGATTCTGGAAAATCTAAAAAAATCTGTTCAATATAACAAAAACGGAAGGGCGAGTGTTTGCAATCTCTGATTGCTCTTGTTGAGTTATGGTTTTTACAGTTACAGTAGACAACATTATTAAGATTCTTACGTCATTCCGGTGGACGTTTGTGACGTCACCTCTGCAGTGCCCCTTGTTCCAGGTTTAGGGCTGGTCCCTTTATTCCATTTCAACCGCAACATGCGACTATCGGGATCCAGTCGTGACTCTAAAACAGTTCGAAAATAACGTACGAACTGACGAAATGCTTTCATGTCACTATTTAGGCAAAGCTTGATCGAATTTCAATACAGAGATCGCGTTATTACGTTTTAAAATAAATTCGTGTGTGACTCGAGTTGCAATTGACCTCTTTGAAGAATAATGCAATGGTGGATAGTTGGACACAAAATCTTTAACTAACACGTATGAAAAGCGTTCCACGATTCGGATCGTTGATAACAGATGTTCCCCAGTCGGCGATGTTCCATAGACAATGGCAGCCGCTTTTGAGTACGGAAACTTAGGTGTTTGGATCTTATTAAAATATTGTATAATTTAGTAGCTAATTTAACCCAGTCATGGCCAATACTGACAAAAAAACGATATCTGCACTGGTCTATATGAATGTACATTTGTAGACCAAGAGAAAACTTTTTTGAAAATTTACCCCTGGAATGACTGGCTAGATAACCGAGCCAGACATTCTAGTGGTAAATTTTCAAAATAGTATTATATTTCCTTCCGAATAGTCATTCAATAAGCAAACATTTTGATTTTATTGACCAAATCGAGCCATAAAAGGGGCCAATGACACTGTTATTGCGTGATGTAAATTCTGCATATAACGGGCACCTATGTTTGGAGCCAGACCTTAGGCTTCTAAAAATCGATTGTTATCAAAACACCTGTCCTGATAACACAGGTTCCTGGGCCGCAGCATTCCAATATTGTCCAGTGCTGGCCCAGTCGCATGCGTTATCAGAGAAATCTGAGTAATATCGTCATTAACATCAAGCTTAATTAATTATAGAGTGGCCAGAAGCGGCATGTTCTGGTCGTAGTCCTTGTACAATTCAGACACTGCTGCTGCTGCTGCTGCTGCTGCTGCTGCTGCTACTACTACTACTTTTTTTTCTTCTTTTTTTTTAAAATCCGACGCTGACGCAGTCTGACAAACTTTATGGAGGAACTCCTTTAAGAAGGCTTGTAAACCCCCAAAAACACAACCTGGGTCGACCGAATCAAAACTCTGATACCGTACCCGCTGATAGGCCTTATCAGCGTGTCCAGTGTCGGTGCAGTACCAAATCCAATGTTCCGATAGTCATTGGTACAGCGCTGTTAGCGAAATCGTTGATAGTACATTGGTATAGATTGTATGGCGTCCACCAGTGACCTACCAGTCGTTTCGAGGCACAATTCTTTGAAGATTGCCGTTCGCTCTCATCATTCCCAGTGCACGTGCATAGACGCCAGTGATTGACAGCTTGAGGGTGCGGTCCACGAGTAACGTAACATACATTATTTACGCTACTGAAAACACTGCGTGTCCTGAAAGAGAATAACATTGACAAAACTGCCTTCCAGTCAAATTGTTTTCAAAATATTTAACGTAATAAGAACCCAGCGCACGCTACAGTGTATTTCCACGGGCTCGACTAGTATACTAAGATTCCCCCAACTTTGAGTGTGATCCAGGAAATCCGAAAAATCCGCAAAATCTGAAAAACTTCCTTCCGCGTGAAAAAATGAGAGGGCGATGATCTGCAATCTGTGATTGGTCTTGCTGTACCTACAATACTTTAGCTGTTTCAAAATTTACTGTTTATTTATTATCATTCACAGGCCACACAATGGCATATGGGATATATATATATATATATATATATATATATATATATATATATATATATATATATATATATATATATATATATATATATATATATATCAGCATAAAGGGTTATGACTATATTACATCATCATATATACATCATTTGCAATATATAGTTATTATCGGCCTATATTCATATATTATGAATTAGATCATACTTCTGTCATCGTCATTATAAGTGCATAATATTGTTCATATCATTTTGCCATCATCGTAATACCATTATCATATTCTCATCACTAACATCATCACATCAACATATTGTTTCATTTTACATCGGTATGTTAGTTGTATCATATCTTTATGCTGTCATTGTCATTTTGCAACATTGTCTCCGTCCTAATACTATGAAATCCTTACAATATCCGTCATCCAAATTTCTTCACTCCATTCCGCTGCCGTACTGAGCTCTTCTATGGATCCTTTTCCCCAGCAACGATCTGCGCCTGGAATATGCTTCCTGTGCCGGTGAGAGATTCTGTCACTCTTCTAGAATTTAAAAGCAAACTCAAGGCTATGTCACCCATACGACAACCCCCTGAGTGGTATTACGTAGGCCCGAAGTTTGCCAACATAATGCTATGCTTGCTCCGAAATGGTTGTAGTTCTTTAAACCGACATCTATTTGACAACTTTCTGTCGGAATCTGCCAGTTGTTCTTGTGGGCACAATGATGAATCTACAAACCACTACCTCTTACATTGTGCCCTTTTTAACGAGGAAAGAGTCGTTTTCCAAAATCAGCTTGCCTTGAACGATATTTCTCTTGCTAATCTTACGGTCAACCAGCTTCTATACGGGACTTACACTGCCAACTTGGAAATGCATAAACTGATCTGTAATACGGTATGTCAATACATAATTAACACCAACCGCTTTCAGTAGCTTCCCGTTCGCGAACTTATAGTTTAAAGGGTAAATGGACAGCAGCCCAACTCGTACAGGTCGGGGCGAAGGCAGCACCTAGAGCTCACCTCTGCTATTCTTCCATTTGATCTTATTCCTCCTCCCCCCCCCACCCTTTCCTCCCCCCCCCCCTCTCTCTCTCTCTCTCTCTCTCTCTTTCTCTCTCTCTCTCTCTCTCTCTCTCTCTCTCTCTCTCTATCTCGGTCTTTCTTCCTACTCTCCCCCCACCTCACACTCAACATCCACACACTTATGCACACCAATAGACTACAATTAATTAAACTATTATGATTTGCCGCCATTTTGTTGTAAAAAAGTCTTGAATAATCTGTATGTGTATGGGAGACACGGGCATAAGACTAAGTCTTATCGTGCTTCCATCTGAACAAAATAAATCACGTTTAAACCAAAGTTGGGGAATCTTAGTATACTAATCGAACCCGTGGAAATACACTGTAGCGTGCGCTGGGTTGTTATTACGTTAAATAGTTTGAAAACAATTTGACGGGAAGGAAGTTTTGTCAATGTTATTCTATTTCAGGACACGCAGTGTTTTCAGTAGCATAAATAATATATGTTACGTTACCCGTGGACCTCACCCTCAAGCTGTCAATCACTGGCGTCTATGCACGTGCACTGGGAATGACGAGAGCGAACGGCAATCTTCAAAGAAATGTGCCTAGAAACGACTGGTAGGTCACTGGTGGACGGCATACAATCTATACCAATGTCAATGTACTATCAACGATTTCGCTAACAGCGCGGTACCAATGACTATCTGAACATTGGATAATGTCAATTTTAGTGTGCTGGTACTGCACCGATACGGATAAGGCCTATCAGCGGGTAGGGTATCAGAGTTTTGATTCGGTCGACCAAGGTCGTTTTTCTGGGAGTTTGCAAGCCTTTTTAAAGAGGTTCCTACGTGAAGTTTGTCAGACTGCGTCAGTGTCGGATTTTCAAAAAAAAAGAGAAAAAAAAGTAGTAGCAGCAGCAGCAGCAGCAGCAGTGCCTGAATTGTACAAGGACTCCGACCAGAACATGCCGCTTCTGGCCACTCTATATATAGGTAATTACTAATTAAGCTTGATGTTAATGACGATATTAATTACTCCGATTTCTCTGATAACGCATGCGACTGGTCCGGCACTGGACAATATTGGGATGCTGCGGCCCAGGAACCTGTGTTATCAGGACAGGTGTTCTGATAACAATCGATTTTTAGAAGCCTAACGTCTGGCTCCAAACATAGGTGCCCGTTATATACAGAATTTACATCACGCAATAACAGTGTCATTGGCCCTTTTATGGCTCGATTTGGTCAATAAAATCAAAATGTTTGCTTATTGAATGACTATTCGGAAGGTAATATAATACTATTTTGAAAATTTACCACTAGAATATCTGGCTCGGTTATCTAGCCAGTCATTCCAGGGGTAAGTTTTCAAAAAAGTATTCTCTTGGTCTACAAAAGTATATTCATATAGGCCATTGCAGATATCGGTGGTTTTTTGTCCGTATTGGCCAGAACTGGGTTAAATTAACTACTAAATTATACAATATTTTAATATGGGACATAGCCGACTGGGGAACATACGTTATCAACGATCCGAATAGTGGAACGCGTGATTTTCATACGTGTTAGTTAGTTTTCGTGTCCAACCATCCAACATTGCATTATTCTTCAAAGAGGTCACTTGCAACTCGAGTCACACACGAATTTATTTTAAAACGTAATAACGCGATCTCTGTATTGAAATTCGATCAAGCTTTGCCTAAATAGTGACATGAAAGCATTTCGTCAGTTCGTCCGTTATTTTCGAACTATTTCAGAGGCAGGACTGGATCCCGATAGTCGCATGTTGCGGGTGAAATGGAACAAAGGGACCAGCCCTAAACCTGGAACAAGGGGCACTGCAGAGGTGACGTCACAACACGTCCACCAGAATGACGTAAGAATCTTAATAATGTTGTCTACTGTAACTGTAAAAACCGTAAAATAACTCAACAAGATCAATCGGAGATTGCAAACACTCGCCCTCCCGTTTTTGTTATATTGAACAGATTTTTTCAGATTTTCCAGAATCGGACCAGCAGTTTCCGAAATAGCTCCAGAATTTGATCCGAATACGCTATTTCTCCAAAGTATGGAAATCTCTTGCGCGGTATGTTCTTTTGTCGTAATATTAATTTGAGCCAAATCGGATCGGTTGGTTTTTAGATACAGATCCGGAGATGCATGCCCGCCAACCCGTCCCGCACCACGTACGCGCGCACGCACGCACGCACGAACTCAAGAAAGCATGCACGCACGCACGCACACACACACACACACCCGAATGCACTACGCTCTTCTTATGGGGCGATGTTAATAGAAGGATCCATTTCTAGCTATGCCCCGCCCATTTTTAGCTAAGTTCTTCCCACGCTTTGTGCGTGATAAGATCTATTTATATGCTTTAAACCCTGAATTCTCAGAATCCCAATTAAAAGGTAACCATACATAAGCCGTTGAATATTTGGAATATTTTGAAACTAATTTGACTGGGTGCTGTTGCTGCCTTTGGTCAAATCCCAGCCAAATTAGTTTCAAAATATTCAACAGAATATTTATTAAATACTAAATCCATCAAAGACATACAATTCGTACACTTGACGGACTATTCCAGCTTCATGACGGAGTATTCTCTGTCAATTATGAGTGTGACGTGAGCCTACGTGTGACGTAATTGAGTTTGACCTCATATAGTTGAGTGATTGATCGGATTCATCCATTGCTGATGCCTTTAACCCTTGAATCTTGTATTCCCAGAATCTCAATTTCTAGGTCACTATACAGGCAACCCGTTGAATGTTTTGAGACTGATTTGACAGGAACCTGTTACTTTCATAATCAAGTAATAGCTCCGAGTCAAATTAGCTTCAAAATATTCAACAGAATATTTATTAAGTTGTAAGTCCA